>JABUQX010044413.1:0-70930 GCA_015478945.1 Trachelipus rathkii | reverse complement strand
CTTATAGCACTTAGGTATAGTTATTATATTAATATAAATTATATTTCATAATATCTTCTAATATAATATCTATATATATATATCACTATATTAAACCTATATTTATATATATTCTAGATTATTACTACGTATATATAATTTAACTATGCATACTATATATATTCTCATCTATTATATTCACAAATATTTCCTAATACTACCATTATACAGTCGTACATCTTTCTTATAGAATAACTATATATAATATATTTATTATATATATATTTTATTATCCCCCACCCCACTCATCCAACACACCACCTAAAACACCCATTACACTCAAAAATAACCATAATAATATTATATGTTTATATAATAATATACTAATAATTTATATTATATAATTATAGGTCAGCTTTCGATTATACTCATAGTATCTTAAAAAACTATCTGAATGCTACAGTAAAACGAATACATTGGTGGAATCCTGAGTACCAAAAGTTTTCGCCTAAGGGCAAGTTGACTCTCTTTGGCTGGGGTTGATCCAGTTTCAGACCAACCTAAAAAATGGACATAAAATACGGAATTTTCAAGACTATATATAAACACCAATAACACCAAAATGTAGCTTTTTTTGCCTTCTAAAACGTTTGTTTCAGGTCTACTGGTATTCGGGACCTGTGTCTGTAGACATTTTCAATTTTTCAAAAATCCATGTTTTTGACTATTTATAACTCAACTTTCAGATTTTTTGCAGAAATCGACTTCAAACTTGAACAGAGATGGTTCCGCATACCTATTTATGCAATGTTACATTTTCGAATTTTTTAGTTTTTGTGCTCAGCGTTTGCCAATTTCCAAACCCATTTTGTTTGAATTGTAAAACAGGATAGCTCAAATTTTTACTGAAACATTTAGTCTCTACGTGAGGGAGGAACCATACAAACAGTAGCATGGGCAGATGATCTTTTACGAAGGCAGTTAAAGAAGTTTATATGCAATAGGATTTGGATTTAGTCCTTGGAACAAATTTGTCAAAAAAAAAATTTTTGAAAATATTTAAAAATTCTGGTTACAGTATACTCAAAAAGAAAATTACTCTTAATATAAGGGATGCATCTTGCACGACTATACAAGCCCTGACAATTTGATGTTGATCGGATCGGATGGCGTAGAAAAAAATATGTCAATTTCACTTTTCAATTCAAAAAAAATGGGGTTTGGTTGGAAACGTTTGAGCACAAACTAAAATTCCGAAATATCCCAGTGGCATTTTGTAAGGTAATGGAGCCCATTCAATGCACATGATTTCAGTTTGAAGTCATTTCGTCTAAAAAAATCTGAAAGTTGGTATGAAAATAGTCAGAACACACTCTTCTTGTGAACAAATTTGAAATTCTGAAGTTATGTACACAGCAAGAAAAAAAAACACCGGAAAAAGTCTTTAGAGCGCAAAAAAAGACATCTTCTGGTTCGTGTTTTAAGTCAATCGGCTGAAAATTCCGGAATTTATTTATGTCCATTTTTAGGTTGGAGCTGAAATGGGATGCTGCTAGCAATTTGCTGAAATGAAAAAAAAAAAAAAAAAAAAAAAAAAAAAAAAAAAAATTTACTTCTCAAAAAAGATTACAATAGCTACAGCAAAAGGAAATAATTTTTGAATACTTATTCTCAATAAAATGTAAAAATAATAAAATAAATACAAAATTATGTTATATGAATATGATCAATATGAATTCTAAGCCTATTAGAGACCTTTTATTGGTTTCTCGATAAAATAAATAGACGTTTTCTATTAAAATTTGCTTTTATTTTTTTTTTTTACTAAAGCATACCAGGGTATACCGCACCGATGGCGCTCGCGCTTCTGCCTTCGAACTACGGGGTAGGAATAATTCCCCCCTCCGGGGAGGGTTCGGAACCCCCGCTCTCTTGGTAATGTTTAGGTGTCGCGGGGGTTTCTCCGCCCCCCCTACGGGGTATGAAAACGCATCCCCGCCTATGTTCCCCGTCGGCTCGAGCCCCTGTGCGCCGATTAAGCAAAATTTTAATAGAATAGAAGGTCTATTTAATTTTACCGAGAACTAATAAAGGTATCTAATAGCCTTCAACTTATTACGTAATATTATTAACAATATTTTTTAATTATATTATTTTTACAATTTCTTATGTGCAATTTTACCAGCATTCCAAAAATTTAATTATAGCAGCTGTAAGCTATGCAATGTTTACTCGGTTTTTTTTGATTTTTTCTGTTTGTTTTTTTTATTTTTATTTTTTTTTTTTTTTTTTTTATTCTACAATTTCTCGCAAATTTGGACCAGCCTTCCACCAATGTATTCCGTTTTACAGTAGTTCCTTAATAGTTTTTAAAGATAAATGACGGCTAATCGAAAAGTTGACAATTAACTATTATAATTATTATTATATTATATAGATTTATATATACTATTTATACTATACTATATATATATTAATTGTAATATACAGTCATATAAATAATATATTATATATTTATTTTATTAGGATTATAATTATAACTTATATATACTTAACCACTAAAGATGTTTACTCTTTCCGATTTCATTATACAGGCATCGTGATTACCAGAAACTATCGAGTAAACACACTAACAATCTCCCATTGATCCAGGAATATCAAGATCGAAAAACTCACTGAATTTAATACACAACTACAAACCTTCTGACGAAATACTAATAATTATTCAATATTGTTCCTATAACCCAGATTTCATATGAAACACAAGATATAAATCAAATAAAACAAATTTTATCCATGGTTGAAAAGGTCCCATTGAAATATTTTTTCGAAAGCTGAACACAAGGTGTGTATTCTACGATTTCGCCTGTCCACAATATAATTAGACAGAAGAGCACCCACCACACACAACACACACACTACGCAAACCACACACACCAAGCTACACACTTCCCACATTACTATGCACGAACTAACACAGCATTCACTTAATAAGTTAATTCCAAGACAACTCTACACCTTTACACTTATACACATGCGTCAAACGCCAAACATTCACTATAGATATTAACACCATCTCACTTTGACTTTGTTGCCATTAGCACTTAATTACATTAACATCACAAAGAACTTTACTTACACTGCACAATTTAACTTACTCACACAGATTTACTTACACTCACCACACAGATTTACTTACCACACAACCTTACTGTACACATGCAACAGATTTACATCACCACACATACACCACACACACACACACATACACACCCAACGCTACACTCACGTTCACAAATATATAACGTTACATTCTATAAAATATTTTTGTTATTAATTCAAACACGACCTTTATATTACTCACATCAATATAACGTAAAAATTATTGCAAAGTTTCTTAAAACGTTCGATAAAATTCATCATTCATGTTGAAGGCAAGAAATTTATTATAATGCTTAAACTTTTTGTTTTAATTTAGTCTAAACTATTCCAAGTTAAATAACTTTGACTAATTTTATGAAATATTATTAAAATTATTTTACGTAAATGTATAGATACATCAGATAAAATCTAAGGCCCCCTAGCACTGCATACCTCCAGCTATGCAACGTTCTTGTTTCATATTGACTACCTCTTCGAAATCATCTTTCGCCATGTTATTAAGTTAACTAACAAATTAATTCCTTCGGCTAATGTATTTATTAAAATAATTTTGCGTTTTATTTTAAATAACATTATTCACTAATTATATTCGCTCGAGTTTAACTAAAAATATTTGTCAAAGATATTTTTTTGGGTAATCTTCTTCTTCTTTATATTATTTTTATCTATGTACTATATATAACATCCCTTATTCAACGAAGAATACAAATACACCATATAATACAGCACCGCTACAAGTCACTTCATAAGAGTAGATAATCATAATCGGAACTGAGTACCGCCTAGTCCTTTTCTCAAAGCTTTAGGTGTAAGGACTGCTGTCATCATAGACTTCTAATAATACATTTAATGTGTACTAATTATAAGGGGATAATCTTTCTTGTTACCTCGATGGCATAATATCAGTACTCTAATTATACCAGTATCACATATATATATACTTTTCACAAATTGATAATATGACTCTTATTTATTACAATATGTGAATCAAATATATGGTTATAAATATATATACTAATTTATATATATAGCATCAATAACTTCCGTTAAGGTACCTACATTTTAGGACTCTAAGATATTTATCATTTAGGATTAAGCTATTTTTGTATAGTAACAGTGAAGCTTAATATTAATCTATCTAAATACACAGACTCGTCAATTAGGTAATACTCCGTTTTGATTAAAGGACATTATAAGGTAAAATATCAACAATGCATCATATTTCATTTTTTTTTGAATTTTCTATATAATGATATTTTCGAACTAAAAAACTCTATGCTGAGATCGCGAAATACAAATTACACTATTTAACAGTTTTAGTTAAATTAACAGAGCAATGACCGAATGATCAAATACAAATATGCAAATGTGATCGGACATTTGTACTACTGATTATAGAGCAGTTGCAATCGAGATTGATATTAGAAAGTAACTTCCTTAGTTTAGGCAGGTTATTATTTCACAGTCTGTATTGAATCACTAATAAATCAAACTCAGTTATGTTACAGATAGAACAAAGTTATTTTCGTCCGATGATACGAAAGCCATTTAATTGTATCATTTCTTCCATTATACTCCAGTATCTTTGTATGCTCAACTCTAAGGTGCGTGCTTTTACATTTACAGAGTGAAGTCATATGTAGATGAAGTGGTGGATGTGCATGGTGAGCGATAGTTATCGAAGCCTTTTTCGTCAACGGAAGAAAGCGCTTACTGTCCTTTAAGATTGAGACAACAAATTTCTTAGTTACGTTCACTACAGACCTTTGCATTACCACATCACTAGATACAGTGTACAACTATAAAAGAACATGTCATTTCCATTAACTGCTCGATTGTTATGGGGATTAGTAGTAATGTGAAATGTGATGTATGTGATGATCGTCAATGCATAAGGCACGCGTGCTTATTCTCTTCGTAACAATCGTACATTTCATAAGAAGAGTGATATAGATCCAGAATACGGAAATTAAGGATCCTCTCTAGAACCTCGTTGAAGATTGTGCTGCATGGTCTGCTCCATCGGTTTCAATCTTGCTTCTACATACATATAAATGCTCGTTGAAATCATATCAAGTCCAGTTGCGTCACGATCTGATTAGAGTTCTTTATTTTTACACTTCATCGTCTGGTTTTTTTTCTCATCCGTATGTGTTCAATCTAAGATATTCAATCAAGAGGTTGAATGTGTGCGAGTTTGACGTACTTCAAGTATTCGTTTGGAGAGCTTTAAATCGGCTCTTAACACTGCTAGGTTATTTTCGCATCAATTATCCCTAGTAATTGATGAATTACGTATATCTAAGCGCTGAAATGAATCTAAAAGCAGCTTGTATTCCTGGGCGGTATCCTCTCAAGGGAAAATGTTTCTAATCTTGAAGTTCATATATGTACATAAATGTGTGCTCGAATACCGATATTAACAATGAATTATGATTAATTAATCTTTTAACATATATTTTAGATAATACATTATCTTTTACACAGCTATAAATATTAGTAATATAAATATCTATATTATCAGTCATAGTATGTATGTATCTAAGTCAGCTGTATTCCATACATAAATGTAGCCCACTAAGTCAAAACGTCTAGCCACCACACCCGAGTATGTACGCTCTCTCCCCGTAATACCACCGACCATACCCTAGTCGACCGTATTGATGAACGATTTAAGGCCGCTCACATACTCACTCAGCACAGATTCCTGCTACCACCGCGGCGGCATCCATTACCGTTTGCCGAATTGCTTCCGACGTCAGTCGAGTACATCGGCAAATTCGCGCTATATCTTGCGTTAATGAACAAATATTCAGATTAGTTAGAATAGAATATAAATGAATCTCTAATAAATAATAAATAATTAATGACACATAAAGAACGCATTATTATTATATAATCATCAATAATAATACATAAATAATAATAATTACATAATAACAATATAGCATATAATAAAAATAGTATAAGTATCAATATAATTTAATAATTAATAATTATAATTATATTTTAAGATATACACACTATATAACAAATACTACTATATAGCCTAGCAACGATAAAAATTTTAATTAACAATACACACCATTACCTAACCTAATAATCATTCTTTTTCATATAATTTTATAATAAATAGTTTTTATTATTTACATAAATTTATTACTTCTTTAAATCATAATATTTAACTTTTTATTTATTATTTTACTATATATACTATACTATATTATGTATATATTTATTACTTCTAATTCTAAATATAATTGATACCCCATTTTGTCTATGTTATGGTAGTATGACATTCCAGTGCGATCCTAATGTTGACTTTCGTATATGGTTATATGCACACTCCATCCTCAGAACACGCACAATCACCACCCAGAAACCGTGCCATGCTGTTATTGACCCGGCTTACGACATCATATTCGGTAACTCAATCTCATACGTGCCTAAGATTACTTACAAATTTCGCCATTCGTAAGCTCGCTGCGATGTCTGGAAGCGATACTTAAGGGACGGCTGGTGATTTTGTTGCTGCGTAATACCACGTATCTCTTGCCAGGAGTGCTAATGCATGCTTCCGGAGAAGGTCGTATTCGCAGTAAGCGCTTTCTAAGCCTTCGGCGAACAATGTATGATTTGTATCTCGTCATTGTATAAAGAGTAGTGTACAGAGAAAATAATTGATTATGGAGATGCGGGGATTGTCGATGAATAGTAATTTCACATGAGAGCTAAATTTTATTTACTAATCGTGTGACTGAAACAATTTAATCGAAAGCACCTACGTGGAAATTATGCAATCTGTTGAGTCTGATGCAACAATGCGGAAGCTTGATGTTAGCTGTTTGGCAAATAGGTATTATCGAGTAGAGGGGATAGAAGGATTTGCAAAGAATCATCTATCTGATTTGATAACTTGAGAAGTTTTGGCCGTAATAGACTTGCGTGTTATTTTGTGCTGTTTGATACTAGAAGTCGAATGTAAATTTAAGTGATTGTTAAATATGTCATACCAGAATTTCGATAGTCGGTTGACTTGATCTCCACAAGATCCCATTAGAGGAAATAGTCAAGAAGCAGATCAACGACCGCTAACACATGGCGCATAATTAACAACTGAGCATGACTTCATGTTTGATGGGCGGAATAAAGAAGATATCAGTCATTATGCCACATATGTTCCCATATATCTAAGGATTTTTTTTATACATTGTCCCACCTTCACGGGCAGAGCCCTATTTCAAGGAGGGGTGTTAAGATAATCTTAAAATTTCACTCCCATCTTAGTCCGCACTTACAAGCTGATGAGTTATCCTAATGACTAGCAGAAATGAGCAGCTTATTGTTATATACTCCATGGATCGTAATGATGTGAGAGATTATAAATTATTATTCATGCTCTAAAACAGGCTACATTAGACCAACACTCGACACAGAAGATGTAGAAGCACCAACCAGAACATCAACAATCAGAACAGAGGTGGTGTGGGAACAGAAAGGAAACGAGTCCACGCACCCCTACGCCATCACTGGATCATTTGACTCTGACGTTACCCAAATGTCAAACATCTATATACTCGTGCGCAGTGATACAGATCCATATTGTGCTACCGAAGGCGTCGTTCTTGTCGCTTACCGGCATCAGTTTGCAGCGCAGTGAATAAGTTCCTACGAGCACTTCGTCACGCTGCTCTTGTGTACCCTTCATGAGCGAGTACGATAATAATCTCATCTCAACATCGCCGCCGCAAACATGTTGAATAGAGGCAGTGACCTGAAATGTGTACTCGTATTCTAGATTCCATATTACTTTTTATGTCGTGACTCGACCATCCAATAGGGGTTAACATCACGCACATAATATCATCCCAAGTATGAGAGCAGTACACATCCTCGCGGAGGTTGATGATCCTGTTGATTATCGAGCAACTATGCAAAAGATGATGTTGTGGCTTTACCTTCTATGCCATGATACTTCCTTCTTTGAGGCCGCCCTATAACCGTTGTGATGTAGGTTTCCAAGACATTTATTTAGTTAACAGGTCAGACGATTGTTGGATGGCAATTTCAACAGGTAGAGACGATCGAGAATGAACGTCGAGTCAGAGTTATAGTATGAATGGATATGTGATATTATGATCGTTTCCTTGTTCATTAACAACATGTCTCGGGTTGTTGTTTTGAAATAATTGAATTGTTGTTCGTAATAAGTATTGATGTGATGAGTGGGTATACTTGATAGTCTGTTTGGTATACATCTCGTGACAGATTAATACAGAGGGCATTTAATAAGAAGTAAAATTGACGAGAGAAATTCGATTATGAGTTAAGAATGATAGGGTCGAATTTAATCGAACCAATCGAATGGATAGCTTTCAAGAATCGTTCGACCGACACACAGTACGAGACAGACTCTTAATGAAAAAGTAGGAATTAAAAGTTAGAGATAAGTACAGAAAACCCTGAGGGAACACTCACAATACAGAAAGAAGAAGAAGACTCGCCTCATATCGCCATCACCACATAACCTAGACGGAATTATTGGCTATAACTATATGATTTAACAATTAACGCAAAGAGATGAGAACCCAAAAGGTACTCTCTCTCTCTGCGTGCTTATACCTTGGTCAGATTCTGATATGTCAATTCGCACTCAATCACTCAAGTCTGACCTGAGTATCCTAATAGATGCGTCGGAAAAACAATAAATATCGTATAGATAGAATGTATTCGCCAGTTAACATACTTCGCGCAAATCGAGGCTACTATACTGGCGAATTCGGAATGAAGTTCCGAGAATAATATAAGAAAAGAGATTGACGAATGGGTTCAAAGATTTTAGATTCTAGAAATACAAGTGCAGTACCTTACAGCGCTTCGACATAGTTAGCAAGCGCCATCCAGAGCGGACTCTTTTTTTCGGTATCAATAGGTGGCTCACCTTAATGAGGTCTTCAGCGACATGAGGGAGGCAGAAAGCGCTATAATTAGGTATATAACGTCAGTTATGTGAGGCGCACTAGCCTCTCAAAGTTAGAGGATTAAGCAAAAAAACAACAATAGAAACATAGCTAAAGATAATAGAAAAAAAAAAAAAGAAAATATGTAAATAAAAAATTTATGAAAACAAATAAAAAAAAAAAAGAAAAATACATAATCAGAAAATATATAAATTAAAATAAAGAAAAGAAAAGATATAAATAAAAGAAAAAAAAAACTATAAAAAAAAAAAAAAATTATATAAAAATGAGAAATAAAAAAAAAAAAAAATACATAGATAAA
Source organism: Trachelipus rathkii (assembly GCA_015478945.1). NCBI lineage: Eukaryota > Metazoa > Arthropoda > Malacostraca > Isopoda > Trachelipodidae > Trachelipus > Trachelipus rathkii. The sequence continues at coordinate 61,507 of JABUQX010044413.1, read as the reverse complement.
AGGAAAAAAATAAAATAGTATAATATAAATAAAGATATATAACAATTAATAATAAATGAGAAAGAAAGAAATAAATTGAGATTAATAAGGAAAAGAGACTTCTAAGCTTAGACGAATCGAATCGTAGAAAGAGAACATTTAGCATTAGCTGGACAAGGTAATGAGGCCGACCTACAATTCGCCTCGCAGCCAGACTGACCTGCCTGATCCACACTCAGCGGACCTTTCGCGTCCGCGTACAGCTCCAAACTCCGGTATCTTCCGCGCGGCTAGACTTCCATCATTATGGTCTCTTATGTGAAAGGTAAGCCCAATTGCTATCATCTGCAAAACTCTTTGAAGCACGCCATTACATTTAGCGAAGTCCGAGGTCTGCTAAGGTTATCTTTAATAGGAGCATGGTGGATGCTTGGCAGAGGAAGACTATCCGACGTGACGTAAAGAAAACTCTTGCGTTAAGGAAAGAGACACCATTAGAAATGTCTCCTCATTTCCATTAAATAAATACTTTTGTTAATTTTGAATTACTTAATTATTATTCTTAATTGTAGCTTGGGATTTATTTCTTTTCCTGAATATATCTAAAATTAACAAGCCTGGTGTTAAGTTGATATGTTAAGTTAGGTTAGGCCGAAAGATTTTCTTTTCATTATATTTTTATTGTCACTTGGCAGCAATCTCAAAGATGGAATCCCACCACCATGGGCGTAATCTAATCCAGATCTTATATAAATTTAGTGAGAGAATATCATACTATAGTTTATAATAAAGTGTAGATGAGTTAGATTATTAGGAGATATTTATAAGTAGGATAATAATAATATAATATTATGATTTTAATATAAATATAAGTGAATAATAAATATGATTATGAATTACTAAAAAAAGGTACATAATAAATTACGACCATACCAGTAATGAATATAATTAAATCACATCGTAATATTAAATTATAATCAATATGTATATGTATCTGAACTTACGATATAATATATTTCTAATCAAATAATCAAGTAATATATTAATTAACTTTTACATTCATAGATCCCTTGATAGTGGACGTATTATTAATTAATTCTCAGAAATAGTTCTAATGTGAAGTCGGATCACAACTGTACGTGTGAAGATGTTCACCAAACAGCCATGTAAAGTCTAGTAATTATTTCGATCTATTATATTATGATTTATTCATTCACCTATTACTGAGCTATCATCCTATCATTTCATCTTCCTTGATCATTATTAACGGTATCTATTCTGATTGACTCTCATATATTCCATCTATTATTACTTTTAATATAGTTAATTTATTATTATTCATTATTATTTATATATATTCATTCTCAATTATGTATTATTTTAAGAGAGATAAGGAAGAATCCAAGAATAATTTTATGCGATCGCTACCAGAACACCTCAAATTTTTCGGAGAGGCTTGAACCCCCTTACCCCCTGATCTACTTTGCATAGGAACAATGCGCTGGCTTGAAACTACTATAGATATATATTATTTTAAATATTCACTAGGTATACGATGATATATAGTTATACACTACTATATAGCAAATAATTGTGTAGGTCCCTAAACGGCTGATAATCAATTTAAAAGATTATACTTATATTAATACAGTAATGTATTCAAAATATCAATTATATTAGATATTATATTATCATATATTAACACCTCAATAAAATACCATATATTATATAATTATATAATGCATTTATTGTATATACGATACTACGTTAGGGAAGGAGAGAGAGACGAGAGCGAGGTGCAAGTGAAGCAATGACGTAAATTTTTAAAAGTAAAGAAATTGCCAATTAATCGTCACTCGTCATACCGTCATCGTCATGCCGTCATCTCGTCAGTCGTCCACGTCAGTCGATTCAATCGTGTCTCATCGTCAAAATTAGACTCATAATCTGTCATCGAATGCAATCTTATCCGCCAGCAAATTAATCATATATTTCGTCCAATAATCAAAGGCTTATTTACATAAGCCTAATATTTATAAATATTTAGCCCTAAATACAGTAATATATAATATATATACGTACTCAGAGTAATTAATATCAGAATAGTATATGTAATAAAATAATAATCAATAAATTTAAAAAGAAATATAATTTCAAGTATTAATATGTATATAAAATATTTATTTGCGGGTAATTAAATTATAATAGGGTACTTAAACTATCAACCTTCAGTATATATATTTTACAACATTAATAGGTCAATTTTTAATTTTATTTTAGTTAGAGGAAATTCCATTATTAATAATAAGTATTATATATTTATATTAAAATCATTCTAGATACAAACTACTATATACATCTTTGCAGAATATGATCTTTCGGTATTAATGTGACTAATAGTATTATATATATATACCTACTTTATAATAGGGTAATTATGGCTAATGTAGTATGATTTCTCTCCTCTCCTTCTTACTATCTCTATGTATGTATATATATAATATTAATATATAATTATAAGTACATAATAAATACATAAATATTATATAATGGTCAGCTCTCAACGAAGAGCCACAATCCAGTATCTCAAACAAACTATTCAAACAGCACCGGGCAAAGGAAAATACATTGTTTGTTTAATAAGCTGTAAAATTTAGTAAGGAAAAAGAAGATGCATATCTAAATTATAAACTACAATAGCTTTACAAGGAAAGAAAGCATTTTTTGAATCCTTGGTAAAAGTACATAGGTTAGGAATAGATTAGATAATAAAACAAAAAAAAAAAGATAATTATGTTTGCTTTCAAATGACAATAGTAAAAATGCAGTAGAGAAAAGCCTAATTTAAGACCTTATATACGGTGCTCGGTTAAAAATTAAATGATTATCCATCTCAATTAGTCTATACGACTCTCAATCTTGTATTTTAACCTACAAGTGAATAACCCCTAGGGTCTAAATACAACAGCATTCTCGATATTGCGAGCAGAAGGTTCTACATCGGCACTTCCGAGGGAAACTACGGTTTTTTGGAGTAGGACTATTATCCCCATTACCGGTGTGTATTCGTCTTTCCGGAAAAGCCTCCGCTCTTTTGGTATTGGGTGTCGCGGGGGTTCTCCACCCCTCCCCTACTGGGGTATGGGAAAAAGTGCCCTCCCTTGTATTCCACTCCGGCTCGAGCCCCCTAAGTTGCCGTGTAATACTTTTACAAATAATATATAAATATATTTATAATATATTATATATAATTATATATATATATAATAATATATGTTAATACTAATATATATATAACTATATATATACTCTGTCCCCGCCGGCTTGAGCTCCCTAAAAAATATATATATAGGATTTTTTTTATTTATTTTTTATTTACATGTTTTCCCGTGGAAGACGTTCTGTTTACATTTCAATGTCAGTACAATAAAAAAGATGTTAGTTTCATTATTTCCCGTTGTAGCGTATTGCCGTTTTTTTTTTTAGAAATTAATGTTTATTTTATTAATTTTTCTCTTCGAAACATTAAAAATATTTACCAGGCATTCCAACAATGCTTATACCCCTTAACCCTTTTTAAGGATAAATTTCTAGGTTATTTGGTTATAATGCAAGAATAGTGGCTCCTTCCTAACCAAGTTTTTATTTTAGCGTATGGTCACTATCATACTATAAATAAAATGATTAATACTCCTATAACAATATACCTATACTTGACAACGCTTTACAAATATGCCATATAGGCTAATATATATTGAAATAGAATATTATTTATTTTATATATATATATTTATTACTTAACATATTTAGTAATTAGATCAATATAAATAAATGAAAAACTACATAAAGCCCGATAAGTATAAATATACGGTTTTAACTAATAAACATATAGCGATAATCAAAAACATACCGATAATGATTATCACCGAACACAAGTAAGCGAGGCGAATACAGAAGTTCTTGGAATCTAGATCAATCGCGAAACTATACCGATCACCACACACCAATTTCAACACTGAACGTAAAAAGATATAGAAAAAACTAACCACAACCGACCCTTCATTTATCGATGATCACTATATGTGCATGTGCTTCCTCTTATTATACGAGAGCATAATAAGCTTCATATGATCATGTGTCCAAGGCTGTACTCCAAAACTCTCTGTATCGCAAGAAATAAACTTCTAGAGGGGCAGCTGCCCCCCCCTGCACCCCCCTCATCGCACATATATAAATATAATAATATAGATATATATAAGTATTTATAATATTATCATATATTTATATAGTATAATATAATAGTAATATATATTATATTAATATATATAATATTATAATTATATATATATTAGAATCATGATTTTGAATTTATTTTCCTAACAAGGAAATAAATATGTATATCAGGCAGTTAAAAAAAATTAAAAAGAAAAAACAATTTTTTTATTCCCCATAAAATTTGAAAAGAAAATATGTATATTTGATCACCTATTGAACTATCTCCAGAATTATGGCGAAAAACACCGTACTGCTGGCAACGGATTCGGATTCGGACTTGTTACAAAAGACGAAACGGACTTCGTACCCTAAGTGCCAGATAAAAAGAAGACACACACGGATTCGGATTCGATCCGAAGGGCTGGATTCGGATTCGATCGGATTTGAACATTTCCACACACACGATTCGGATTCGAGATTACGATCCAAAGTTGCCGATTGCCATCACTGATATGACTATTATAATGATCATAGTGTAGTATAGCTGTACCTATACTTACTGCATTTATATACTGATATATTATATTATTGTACATTATATTATATTATAGGTATACTATATATATCAGTATATTATATAACTATATAAAATATAATAATAATAAATACTTTTTTAATTTATAAAAAATTTCAATTATTAAAATATATATAAATAGATTATATATATAAGTGTGATGTTTATCTAATAATAAATGATTATTATTTAAATAAACGCTTGAGGTCAGTAATAAAACATAGCATAGATACTAAATAAGAGATTCTTTGTATACCTCTTATGCTAATGATAATACATGAACATTTATTATTATGTATTAATAATATACTATATATTATTTTTTTATACTTATAATAATATATATATGTATAGATAGATAAGTAGATAGATAGTAAATAGATAGATAGATAGATAGAGAGGAGAGAGAGATGAAGAGAGAGATGAGAGGGGACGATTAAACAGAGGAGACGTGATAATAAATAAATGAGAGGCTTCTACTTGCGAACTCGAAAAGTGAGAAGAGGATAGATGAATGAGACTTCTAAAGTACGAAGTCTTTAGACAGAAAATTGTGAGGAAAGTCATGGATTTTTATCGAGTAAGATGACCTATATAGAGACGTGTAGAGAGAGAGGCAGTGAGAGAGAAAGTAAGATATAGAAAAGATTATAATATGATTTAAATTGTAAAACATAGAATTATATTATTACTTATTAATATAAAAATACTACAGTATAGTGAACTGTGAAGAAGCAATGTTAGTTGCGATCCGCACACACCGCAAACAAAATACATACTAGTTTTCGTTCGCTCCAGCTGGACGTTAATATTTGAACTATGGGAGTCATTTCTCTAATTGTTTCTATTCACAAATTTAATTTTTTGTATTGAAATTGCCGTATTTCTGGGCCATAAACCGCAATTCGTAGGTGTTTGAGCGTAAATCTACGTATTTATACGATATTTTGTGTCCTTCAAAATGTACTAGGGCATGTGTTGTGAAGTGCTCTAGCAAATTTTACATTGAGTCTTTGGTTTGGACATTTGGACTAGCCTAAAATTTTGATTGACTTGTGTTTCATTATAATTACATAAATATGTAGGCAGGTTATAAAATATGCATTTAATTTCTTTAATATAATCCTACTAACAAAAAATTACACAGTAACAAAAAAATCAATAAATAATTTTAACTGGCAACTAATCTGCAAGTTGTATAAAATGGTGGTCGCGCAAACCTGCAACCAGGCCACTAGCAAAATTTTTATAGTATAATATAAGATTATTATATATATTTAGGATTACTAAGTATTATATATATTATAGTTAGTATAGTATATATAACTCATTATATACTATATTACTATTATTATATTCATATTGAAATGCTGAATATCTTCCTTATTTATATTTTATATTTAATATATATATATAATATATAATCTAAATTATATATATAGTATAAATTATATATATATTATATATATATATATATTACTACTTATAAATATATATATATTATATATATATATATTATATATAATATATATATATAATATATATAATATTATATCTTATATAATTAATTTATACATTCTGCATATGCATTTTACATATAAATATGTACTACATTATAACACTATCTATATATATTTATATATATATATATATATATATATATGTATATATATATGATATATATTATATTTAATATAATAATATTATAATATATACTTATATTATATTATTAATACATATATATAAAATATATATAAATATATATATCTATATATATCATAGTATATATATAAATAAATATATTTAGTCTTGTTATATAATATAATAGTTATAATAATATATATATTACTATAACTATTACTATCATATAATACAAAAAATTTAATAATTAGTATTATAGTATATTATATTATATAGTTATATAATTACATACATATACATATATATATATTATAATATATATATATATTTATATATATATATATAATACTATATATATAAATAGTGTTGTTTATTTATATATATATATATTATAATAATATATATATATATATATATATAGTATATTAAAATTATATAATTATATACTATCATATATATATAGATAATGATATAATACTATATATATATAACTTACTATTAACTATACTATATTATATTACAATATCATATTAGATATTTTATTAAACATTTGCTGAATATATAGCTATATAAGTATATGTAGGTTAAACATAAAAACCCTTTGTTATATAATATTTTTATATATTATATTATAATTATATATAGTGGTATAATATTTATTATATATATATGTATATATACTATAATATCTATATATATATAGTTATGAGTATAAATATGTATCTAGTTATGGCTATGAAGTGTTAAATAGTAATATTATAATAATATTCATATGTTTACGTTATATATATAATGTAATATGTATAATAATATTAATAATCTATATATATATACGTATTACCAGATCGTAGTATATACTATATTATTATATATATATATTTTACTTTTATAGTCATATATATATACGCCAGCTCCTCCACACCCTACTCTATGTGTGAGTCTTATAGTATTACTATAATATAAATCCTATTATATACCATATAATATATAGTATTTTATACGAGATATTATACCATTCATACAACCCTATTAAAACAAATAAGATAGCTAAAAATATAGCTAATATTAATATCTTATATTAGTATATATATATTATATTATACTACTATTGATTGTATTATATAGCTTATTTAATGTGTAACTATAAAGTATATTAAGTATAATACTCATTATATATAGTAACTAGTTTATATAATCATCTTTCAGTTATATATAGTGCTAGAGTAATATTTTATTATCAAGTCTGTATATATACGTTATAAAATAAATAATGTTATATATATCTATATATAATGACCAGTTTGATTTCTTTAAATTTACTAACAGACAGGTACAACAGCACTGCTCATATCCAATCATACTATTTAGGTAATAACATACGTAACTTTTTCAAGTCTTTATAATCACTCATTAATTAATAATAAAAAAACTAATTTCTTGTTATTTAGTATCAATGTTCATTGTTAATCAATAAAATAACAATTGTTTAATATCTAAATCCAAAATATCTATCATCATGTCGTTCGAAGAGGAGAGCGGCTGTATTGATCTTGCCTCTTCTCTATCAAACACGGAAATCTTTTAATGATTAGTGGTCCGGAATTAAAAAATGTATTTAATATTCATGATTATGGAAAAAAACGATAAAAAAAATATGGAAACTTATTCCTTAGAAATAGTTAAATGTTTGTATTTGTTATTTTAAATATTAACTTGTTAGTGATAATAATATTTTGCCAGGGCAAGGATATAGCGATCCCTACTATGCACACTCTGGACTCAATCTCGTGTGCAACTCCTGCGACCTGTAGTATTACAAATCCGGAGGAATCTCCACTCTTTTAAGTAGCCTCAATTAGTATTATACAGTATTTAATATTTATAATAATGTGCTCAAAGACTTTTGCTCTACTAGGGTTCAAACTTGTTAACAAAGTGATAAATATACCTATTTTTAGCAATTATTTTAGTGTATTGAGATGCGGGGAGCATAAGCTGCATGCTTGGTAGACACCGACCTTTACAAACACTATTAGCATCGACTATACCACATCAAAAACACACACAGCACAGACACACACACAAACCCACACACATTACAATATATAAGTATATATAATAAGGTTTTCATAAGTTTACAAAAGTTAGTATATATTCTATGGGTATCTGAAAAATACGTATATATTATATAACTATAGTTAGTCACACTATATATATTATATCATATTATATAGTTAGTATATTGTCTTTGTATTGTATATAATAAAAGTATATGTTTACATAATATATATAGTTTGAAAAATTATGCTTGTGAATTGATTTAATAGGTATGTTAGTATATATAGGTATATATATATATAAAGAATTGGAATGTGGAATTAGTGGAAGTCCAAATAATGTCGATAGAAGTAAAATTTAGTGTCTATATTTCAAGTAGTGAAAACAACATCAGTACGGATGTGAAAGGCAACTCAAAATACGAATTGAAAAAAAGATACCGTAAATGTAGCTATCTAGTAATGTATTATGTAATGTATTAGTATTATATATATATATATATATATATTATATATTATATAATATATTAATATATATATAATATATATTAATATATATATATATATATGTATTTATTATATTATATATATATATTATATATATAAATAATATAATATACTATAATATATATATAAGTATATTATATATATGTATATTAGTAATATATATATATTATATTATATTATATTATAATGGTAAATAGTCTTAATATATAAATAATATAATACATACAAGTTTTATAGGCTAACATTAATAAATTTTATACAATAATAGTATATATAATATAAATTAATATAACATTATAATAGTTATTTATATAATATATATGATTATATATAGTATTCAATATCACTTAATATTAGATAAAATATTTAAATAATAGTAATAATTAAAAAATAATCAATATATAAATTAGTTATAAAAATAATATATAAATAAAATAATAAATAATTAAAATGATATTAAATAACAAAATCAAATACATATATATAAATGTTATTAATATTAATATAACAATATATTATAATGATAGTATTTATAAATGCTATATAAGTTATATATATAATTTAATATAGTATTATATTAAATATATATTTATCTATATTCTATATAATAATAAATATAGGTTATTATAATTAAGTATTATTATTATTAAATACATATTAATACATATTAAGAATTTACGATAAGCAGAATTATATATAGTTTATGTTATATATACATATATTTATTATAAATAAGCTATATAAGTATATCGTTAAATAAGCAGAACTTAAGATATAAGCCTTAGTTATATTATAGGAGTAGAGAAGATAGAAAGAGAGAGAGATGACGAGCAGAAAGAGAGAGATGAGAGAGATAAGGATGTTATCACTCCTTTATCATGGCTTGGAAGAGACGTCATAGTCTCATTTTGATGAGGAAATAGGAAGCAACTGTCTTTACTCGACTTTCTGTGTACTCTGGTTACGGAATCTTTCACTTTTTCAAGTATTAAGTTTCTGTGCAATTTCGTTGGTCTTCTATTCTACATATTCTTCCTTTATTTCACTATGCCTTCTTCCTCTACTTCGTAAAACCATCACCATCCTGTGTAATATCAGACAAAACTCAACAGAATTAGATTGGCTCTCCCACCCTATATATGTGTACTTTTTGTGCACGCCTGCTCGCTTTTTATCTTGAAACATTTTTTAATTCCGACAGTCTTGTCTAGTATTTTGAAACACTATATGGATTTAAGCCCTGTGATAGGCTATTCATATACACCTGAAATCATATCTTTTAACTCTTAAATTAATATTAACCTTATTCATAAAAATTTTATCTGATATAATATAAAATCTCAAATAAAAAAACGTTGATATTCCTATTCCTCCAGAGATTCCATCGTATTGCGTGCATTTCAATGTTATATTGGAATGCTTTCCTTCTAACTTTAAAGCACAACCAGTAATACTATTCCCTTCTACTTTCTTATACAGCAATCAAACATTGGACCTTACTAACCAGTTATCCCTATGGATCCTGAGCTAAGGACGCTATTTCGATATTAATTAACACTTTTCTTAACTCTCACTCGTCCTACTCTATCCACTTATTAACATCTGTGTCTCGTCTACTCTCTCTAGTTTTACTCTGCTAAGAAGATGCTTATATCCTACTCTTGCAAGCATTAGTGACGCAGATAAAGAACACCCTTACCGTGCCATCGAAGCAAGGGAACGTCCCGATCATTTGCTCACCTGTTTCTATGTTATCCCAACGACTCTCCCCCGCATCCCCCTCAGTTGCTCACTTGACCTTAGACTCTGCTCTCTAGCCTGTCTCTTGTGTTTATATTGCATCTAATTGAGCGTCTGCCCTCACTATCTGATATGAATGTTTCCTGTCGAGAGTACTCGGGCAAGAAGTTCCTGTGATGATTTCCACTTGGTTCTGGAGGTTTTTAATACGCAGCTAGGGTTTATGATGAAAGATACCCCACTAGTGTCCGTTCTAAAATCTAGTAGTTCTGCATGACATCTCTGTCATCTCTCTGTGTCATCTTACATAACTAAACTCACACTTCAACTTAATTCCCTTATGATCTATACTCTTTTAAGCGATTGTAACCCTTTACGAAAGTGGTACCTAACTCTTCTTATCTATTGAGATTTCGATTCACACTATAGAGAAGTAAAAGAATATTCTAAATGTTGCCAACATTGTTTATTATATTAATATGCTTCTTCTTACGCTTATTTATGCTTTCGTTCAGAATAGCTCTGTCATGGATTGAATCCCGTCTTCCTCTTCTTTACCCCTGTTCTTCTCGTAGATTTTTCGGTCCTCTGAATGTTTAGAGAATTTTCACGGTGTGAAAATCTCCCTGTATAATGCTAATAGTAAAAAATAAATAACCAATTAATTCTAGGCGCAAGCTTTTGACTGGCAAATTTTTAATCTGTCTCTAAGTAAAATTATTAATAAATCAGATATCTCTATACAAGTAATTCAGTAGTGTGTGTTCGATAGCGCTGTATTTTTATACCTCGCATACTTTTCTACTAACTTATACTCAAGTCCTCCACTTATTAACGTGTGTTATACTTCTCCTCTCATCGCCGACCTCACTCACATTTCTCCTAATATCAACTTTCTCTAATCTCTTAAAGAGTTGACGCCACTAGCCTATACAGTCAATCGTAGTCCGTCTAGTTTACCTATCGCTCTCTCTCGAGAGCTTTCGCTATACTGTACTATCTTTAATAAAATAATATAAATGAAGTATTTAAAGTTAGCAATCTCGCCGATTCATAAACCCTATGACCCTCCCCCATTATTTTCCCTTCCTATTAAATACAATATGATGCTTCCAGTGCGAACTATGAAGGGCAAAAAGAGGATTCACGGAAATATTCTCAGAGGATTCAGAAGACCAAAAATCTGAAGAAGGAAAAAAGGGAAGGGGTATCCCGGCAATCCATAGTTTTTGATCGAAACCATTAAATAACGGTCGGATAAGTAAAACCATATTTTGATCACGCCTATTAAACAGTAGATTATAATGATCATGTTTATACGAATGTTAACTTTCTATTAAGTTGTGATTCGTAAACTTGGATAGTACTTAAGAAGGGTCACCACTTTTCCCGCAAGGGTTAAATTAGCCAGACATTAATCAGAAGGGGAAAAGTTACATTAGCTAGTTATAGGAAAACAACTAGGTTCCACATGAATGATGCAGATTCCAGAAGAGACGATTTTTACCAAGACCCCTAACCGAGGTGTTGTATGAACCAGCTGAATAAACCTCCAAACAGGGGAGCAATATCACTACGAATTTGTTGACTCTCCCAGGAGGTGGAATCATACAGGGAAGAACTGAATTTTACCTCGTAGAATCCATAATCTAATTTGCATGATTCCCAAGGACTCACTCCATAAAGCACAACGTTCAGTCTCAGAACTATTTCACCATTCAATTCATGGGCAATGAAAGTGCTCATAAAAAATAACCACTTCCTCTCAAGGTAAGCGAGCGGTGTCTTCTTGCTGTAGATCTTGCAAGAAAGATAAGGAGATCCAGAGGTTATGAAGAGGTGGACTGTATGGAAATTACAAACCTCAAAGTAGTGTAACTAGATTCGTATAAGCGAGAACGACAGGTTCGAGACAGTATACAGAACATCAAGTTTAATATAACTGGATGCCCACTCAGGGTCTCCATAGATACTGTAGAAGGTCATTGTCTACATTCCTTGTATCTGAAGAAATAGAAGGAAAAAGTTTACTGTGTGTTTGTGACTTCTTAAGTAAAGAAGCAAGAGACCACAAGCCAAATCCGGATCGGAAGAATAACATCCTGAAATCACTGCCAAAACGATGAACTCTGGGAGGAAAGAAATAAGTTTTTTTTTTTTTGAGAGTTTATTTCAGTCAAAATTTTTAGAAAAGTTAGTAGTGATGGGAAATAAATTAAGAGAACAAATGAATTCAGTTATAGATAGTCAAGAGGGCTTAAACCATAACACTCGTTTCAAAATTTCCAGATATTAGGTACTTCGAATTTCAAATACAGTTTCTACAGAATGATTGTAAAAGGTTGCATAAAAAATGATACATTAAAAAGAGTGCCCTTTAAAAAATTAAAGCATTTTTGCAGAATCTTTCGAAATCTTTTCATATATATCCTCTCTCTCAATAAAGTGAAAATATAAGTAGAGACCACGAATGGCACAGAAATTAACGAAAAATGAAGACCGTACACCAGAGTAAGAAAGTAGTAAAGACATGGTTGCACCAATCCCATCAAAAGAGATCGCCAACTCCCAAGCCATGATAGGAGTAAACTCTCTTTCTCTCTCTCTCTCATCTCTCTCTTCTCTCTCTCTTCTCTCTCTCTCTCTCTCTCTCTCTAATATATATTTATAAAATCATAATATTATATACTAATTATATAATAAGTGTCCCTATGTGTAATGGTTGTCGGGATGATCGGATAATGTAGGTCATTTATATATATTATATATATTATTATATAATTAATAATATATATATATATAAATATTAATAGTATGATAATATATAGTACGGCTGTAATATTACTTATAAATACTATATAGTAATGTGAATTGTATTTGAGTAATACAAGTTGTGAATTCATACGTGAGTGTCATTATTATCTAATACTATATTATGTAATCTGATTGTAATATACTATATGACACTATATATAATACTGTCATATTAATATATATAGTTATATTTAATAGTATATTATATACATATATAATAATAATGTGTACTATAATATGAATATAATATAATGTATTAGTATACTATAGTATATTAGTTTAATTGATATACTATATATATTATATATTAATTACTGATACATATATATACCTGTATATTACAGATATAAAGAATTTTAAGCATAATTATTATATATATTATTATATCGTATATATCTAGTATATACTCATAATCACCCTATAATCGCCTATAATATTTAACATCTGTAGATGCTATATATATCTTTATATAGGTAGTTTATATTTATCATTTTGTTGTTTTTAAAGGTACTATATTAATATTAATATAAGTATGGATATGAATATGAGATGGGAATTAAATGTGTATACTATATATATAATATTATATATTATATAAGTTATATATATATATTATATATCATATAATATATTATGTTTAATATATAATAGTTATATAATAATATATATATACTTATAGATATATATATAAACTACATTTATGGATATTTCTTTTTTTCATTTCAGATTTAAAATTTTTTTTTTTTGTGTATGATTGGTTGGTTTTTGCAGATTGGGCTTGGCATTATAGACCAATTTTAACTTGTTGGCTTATGACATTATTTGGACTTTAACTGTATTGTCCGAGTTCCCCAATGTCCTAATAATACAATATTAATTTACCTTAGTAATCATATATATTAGACTATATCTATAGTGTATTGAATAATATAGTATAGTATATATGGACGTTTGACCATGGTGATGAATATTATTAAAATATATAAGACTTTAGAAATAAAAGTAGAATGTATGTAAGCTATAATTATAAAATATAGGGAATAATGCCCTTAAAATATATTCTAGATATTAAGTACTATATATATAATATGTATGCTGTTTGTATGCTGGATCGATATCTAATATATATAACTTATATGTGATGTGGGTGTGTTGTGTGTGTGCTGTGTCTGTGTGTGCTCTTTGTGTCTTGCTTATGTATGTAGTATGTTGTTGAATGTGTACCCAAGACCAAGTTTATGATCTCGCCGTCCAAATAAAATAATTGCTAAAAAGTATATTATACTTTTGTACAGTTTGAACTCCTCGTAGGGCATAAAGCTTGCACAATATTTAAATTTGTTAAAATACTGTTATTTTGAGCTCTTAAAGAGTGGAGTCCGTTGGTTTTGGTAAGATCCCAGGGGTCACACGGAGATTGGCAACGAAGAATAGCAAGACAGGTTCGGTTATTTCTGCCCGGGCAGTATATTATACTACACTATTAAGAACATAAATATTAAAATAACATTTTATAAAAGAAAATTATTATAAATCTCTCCCAATGCTCTCAGATCTGTTTATTCGGCCATAAATCTCTGGAATAATTTTAAAAGTGAGTTAATTATAGATAATAAATACTATAAAGATTCCGTGTTTGATAGAGAAGAGGCAAAATCAATACAGCCGTTCTCTCACTTCAAACGACCTATGTATATATTTTTGGATTTAGATATTAAACAATTGTTATTATTGATTAACAATTGAACATTATCTAATAAAAAGAAATATTTTATTATCTTAATAATGAGTGATTTTAATAAAGACTATGAAGAAATACTATTTTATTCCCTAACTATTTATTATTGGTATGAGCAGTGTGCTTGTATTACCTGTCTGTTATAAAATTTAAAGAAATCAAACCCTTATTATATATTA
The DNA here is from genome assembly GCA_015478945.1 of Trachelipus rathkii. Taxonomy (NCBI): domain Eukaryota; kingdom Metazoa; phylum Arthropoda; class Malacostraca; order Isopoda; family Trachelipodidae; genus Trachelipus; species Trachelipus rathkii. Next base: position 46,063 of record JABUQX010044413.1, on the reverse strand, counting down.
AGTTATAATAAAATAATATAAGATTAATAGTAATACATTGATAAATATACTTATTATATATAATTATTAATATTAGCCGTACTTTTGAAACAGTAATATAGTAACGTAATAGATATATAGATACTTATGATGTACTAGTCCTAAGCTATATACTTGCCTCCTGATTACAGATCATGGTTAGAGATAGTAGTTTATAAGTGAACGATCGGTCAAGAGTATTCAGATATAAAATTACATATATTACATATATATTATAGTAGTAATATATATAATACTATTATAAAAGTTTAGTTATTAAATATAAAATAACAATAGATAGATAAGTCGACCGGATATGTTTTTCGAATATAGTAATACTATTATTCACTAGTATATATTGATGTAAACTAGTATTTAGTGATATAGATTGATGTTTGTACGTATTATACGTGAATTGCCGATTAACGGTATAGGCTAATATAAACTAGTAGAGTATTAAGGATATAATAACCAATACTATAGGTTCATTAGAGTTTTCCCTAATATAATGACACTTCATCGTTAGACATCACGATACTATCTATCTACCACTAAGGTACTATATATACATAAATAATGACCAGATTACCCGTTTTAACTATAATACCTGGATTAATTAGCTGAGGGTTACTCCAACGGAACTGAGGGTAATAATAGTCATAAAAAGTATATTATAAGTAATATTCTAGAGAGTATAGTATATAAATGTCCATAGGGGTTATACTAAGTAATATAGTATATATTATAATAAGTCCTGTAATATATGAATACATGAATATATATATACTATATATACAGGGTGATATAAGGGATATGTATATATATAGTGTAAGCTATAAGTGTAGCTATATAGATGGTAAAAAAAAGGTTACAATACCGCTAATAGAAGGTTAAGTGTAAATTAGTACGTTTATTGTGTGAGAATGGATATGAGGTTTGGTATTAGGTTTTAGTAGTATTAAGGATCGGTTGAAGGGTTGGTCATGAAAAAGTTATAGTAATTACTAAGGTGAGCCTTCTCCAGTATAATATTCGTTTAACGGCTTACATAATATCGATGATTTAGTAATATGATCAATAGTAGGGGTGGGCAGTATATAGTGTATATGAGTGTATATAAAGGATACCATTAAGGATGGGTTGTAATAAGTAGTAGTAAATGATATATCTGTGATAGAAGGTAAGTAATATATATACAGCTACTATAAAGTATTAGTAATGGTCGATATTATACTTAACTCATTGTAATATTCCTCGATATATCAATATAATAAATACGTAGTGAGTAAGATGCTACAAGCGCAATGTAAGATATACGTGGCTATACAAAAAGCAAGAGTATCATAATTTGTCCGAATATTATCGAATTTGGATATTCAACCTAAGAGTTGATTTAAATATATTATTATTAATATATATATATATATATAATAGTATATTATTAATATATAATCTATATATAATATTATATATCATCGGTTATTATATTATAAATATTAAATTTTTATATATATAATCTATTAATTATTAATATTAATATCAATATAATATATAATAATTCAGTATAAATTACAAACCGTGTCTTCCTAAAATAATTTAGTAGTATTAAGACTACGTTATCGTGAGTAGTGCCTTAGTTAATTCACAATTCCTCAATCCGCTCAAACTACATCTACTCACTCATATCGTCTTACCTCATTAGCCCCTCTCTCATTCCCTTAACTCTCCTTCATTATATCTGTCCTCTCCTTTCATAACTCTAATATGTGAGAAGTCAGCGAATGTTCGGTCTTTACGTGTGTAGTTAGTCCGATACTGAATAATTATCGTATATTGATAGACCACCGATCTCGTAAAGCACTGTAGGGTATATGACGCTGTGAGACACGCAAAAAACCTAACGTTACCAAAAAAAAATAAAAACAATAATGAAAAATTAATACCAATTACGCAAAATACATTAAAATCAATTAAATAATAAAAAATAAGCAAATAATTTCAAATATTTCAAATAAAATGCATAATGACTAATAAGCTCAAAATAAGAGCAGGTTGTTGCTATTCCACAAGTTTCGTAAATTCAAAGATTTCGTTTCACTTGGCGATTCTCAGTACGAGCAGACTATCTATAATTATATATATTACAGAAAATATTACAAGTTCAGGTTATAAGATATTAAATATAAACCAATATAAGTACTAAATTAATATAAAAGTTTTAATATCTAAAATCAATTGAAAATTAAAATTTATAAAATTCAATAGTAATAATAATTCATAATGTATATTTATCATTATACTGTACTATATATCACTAATTAATAAATAAAAAATTAATTCAGTAGTTCTCATAACATAGTTATTTTTAGAGAAGTGTTTAAAACTATATTATATGTCTTTCGAAAATTAGTTCTACTCAGCCATAAGATACAATGCTTCTTCCCTCTCATACTCATAAGCTAGCTTCTTATATTTATAACTCTCATTTTCTCTATTCTCTCTTCTCTTATTTACCATATATGAATGTCTCTGATATATTCATATATCACATTATATGTATTCTACTGGCACAATAATATATATACTACTAAATATAATATTATAGCATAATTGTTTTATTAATTTATATTATATCTATTACTATTTTTATATTAATAATAATATTACTAATCTAATAATTAATTAATACATTATACATCCTATATACTTTATAAAATTATCATATATCTAATATAATATATAAATATATACTATACTATTAGTAATTATATATATTAATTCACTCTCATATATTAATAAATAATAACTCATTTAATTTAAAATTATAATCATAATTCTATTTATTTCTATATATTTATATATATGATAATTATTAATAAAATAAATTGTACTTACAATTAATATATTTAACTATATAATTATATATATAATATTAATAATTTAATATAAATTTATTCGTGTAGTAAAATAAATAGCGTAGTGAACTTGTACTTTTAATAATAAACTATGGAAATTTATAAATATATATCATATCTAACATAGTCTATTTGTAGCGATATATAAAATATTACGGTGTCTTGTTCATTTATGAGCCAGTAATTTGTTAGTTCATTCTGAAATAAAAACCAAAATTAGTTCACAGAATTTCATATTTTTTGATTAATAATATAACACTTTATTACATATCGAAAAGTTTATATAAAAATACCAGAAATGATAATCCATATATATATATATATTAATATATGATTAAGAGGAAATAGGACGTTTATAGATCAATGGAGGGTGTTAGAAACTTTTACTAAGATAGTGATAGCTTATACTAGTAATTTGTAATAATAACACACAGGTTATAGGTGAGATGTTTGGTCAGGTATTTATATAGTTAATATATAGCTATACGTTATTATCTGTATGTATTAGTGATCTGTCGTATAAGTAGGTTGTGTTGATTGGCAATATATAATATCAGCTGTGGCTATACTATTATATATATATAATCGTAGTGTGATAGTGATGCCAATGGTGATATTACTATGGAGGATTGCTGTAATAAAAGTCTAGGCGGAAAACGCTTGGCGTAGTAGCTGTAGCTCATATATGGCGGACTTTGAGGTATACACACCTTGTCGGGTATGTCGGAGGTATTTATTAGTTAAAACCAACAATAGTAAGACATACAAATAAAGGTTAGATAATATACCCTTAAGATCATATCAGGGTGCCGAAGCATAGTGTCTAACTAATGTGAGGTTGTGTTAAGATGACCAACCACAGAGTGTTTCCCCTGAAAAAAATTTAGAGACTTGTGGGTGTGTTGCAATTATAAATTTTGGTATTATTTTATTGTGGTACTTACTAATTTGTCTAGTAGATAGTTAAAGTCAGGTAATAGTAAGCTCTAATTATTTGCACCGTCACTCTCGCTGTTTTTATTGAAGCAACTCCTCTATCGTGAAGGTTTATTATTAATGTTGAAAAACAAAAACGTTCAGATGCTAAGCTTTTAAAGAAGTACTCTGAGTGTCAAAAGACCGAATAGGCCTTCGATAGCAGAACTTTACAACACATGTTCCAGTAGTATTAGTCCAATATGAGATGAACCAGAATGGGTGTAAGAAAATATGAATGACGGCGCGTGGATCGCTAGCGTGTGTCGGATAACTAACAAAAGCTTTCGCAGGCCCCCAGAGTAGTGTATATCAGAGGTGACCCCAAACCGCTTTGTCCTTACGAGGATAACAAAATCAAATAATAGTGACTTATTACGTATTAGGGATTCAACATTCAGAAAGGATTCGCACTTACCAGCTGATAAGAATCAAGTGTATATAACGTGTCTCAGCGCAGCGGTGTATACGGATAGGTCCATGTATATTGTTTGCGGCAATCTTGTTCTACTTTTCGTCGTTAGCTTTTATTATTGTATTACCTCACTTCTTCTATACTCCTCTTCTCTCTCATCTCATCTCTCTCTCTACTCTCTACACTATCTCTCTCTTCTCTCTCATACTGTCTCGCTCTCTTTCTCCTCTTCTACTTCTCTCCACTCTTTTTTTTCTCTTGCCCTCTTTCTCATTCTCTATCTCTTTCATTCTCTACCTTTCTCTCTCATCTTTATACCTATATCAATAATTCGCCTATCATTACATATTTTTATGTGCAACCCATATCTAATAAATCATTCATATCTATCTATTATATTATATAATTATTAATAATAATATTATATATTATAATATATTTATAATAAATATAATATTTATATATAATATATATATATATATTATATATATACTATTATTTTTTTATATAATTATTATATATATTATATGTATATAATAATATTATAATATATATAATTTATATATATATTTAATATATAACTAATAATATATATATATTACTATAATTATATAATACATATATAATAATATTATTATAATATATATATACTAATAATAATATAATACTCATATTATATAGTATATATATTAATATGGTATTTTTTTTACGAGATTTAAAAATATATTAATATTATTATTATTATTATAATTATATATATATATATAATAATATATACTATAATTATTATATAGATTATATTACAGAATATAATTACTTATTCTATTTATTATACATATATTGTTAATCTTAGTGAAATGCGCGTTAAATCCTTAGGAAACTTTGGATTCTGAATTCCGAATCCTGATAATTCCGGTTTGTTGTGTGGAAATGTTCGATTATTCCGAATCCGAATCCTGAATTCCAGCAACCTTGTTCGGAATTCGTAAATCCTTAAATCAGAATCCGTGTTAGTTGTGAAAATTTTCTCTGAGAATTACCTGAATCTCGTTAATTTCAGAATCCATGTTATAAAAGCTTTGAATATCGAATCGAATCCGAATTCTCGGATATTCGAATCCGTTCCAATGAGTATTTTTGAACAAAATTAAATACATAAATCACAACCCAAGAAATATGAATAATATTCTTGTTTCAAATATTATATAGTAGGATTTAATTAAATAAAAAAATTCGATTTTTAACAACATTTTGGAGTAATGGAACGAGAGAATTATCGTATATAAAACCTATTTATTTCCTATTGTTGAACTTAAGAGATAATTTTTATCTAAAGTCTTAAGGTACTTAATTTAAGACTATTTTAATGAGTAGTGTAGACTAGTGAGTTATAAATAATAATTCGAAGGGAGGCATAATAGATTTAGTGAGAATACGTAAATTAGCGATGATTGTTTTCATTAGATCGAGAAGAGAAGCGATGCATCATCTTTATACTAAAGCATTAATTTTATCGCCGTGATCTTTACAAAGCTTATTCTCGTAGTATTTATGTATTACGATAAATTTTATTACTAAATACTTAATAATCCAATAACTATCTACTACCTTAGTTTTCTGAGCATTGAAATTATATGTGAAGATAGTATGTGCTTTTGCATTCGTGTGGGGTTTGGGCAGAGGGGATAGCTAGCTTGCTCCGCTGTGAGGGGACCCAATGTATGGGCTCCTTTCTTTTGTAATATCGTTGTGGTAGAGACCTTTGACCAATGCGTATCTCAGTGTGTGATTTGTTGACGGCTTCTTTCTTAATTTTACGAAGTCCAAAGCCTATATAGAGCCATCCAGGCTAATAATCAATAAAGTGATTTTGAATGGTCAGTTTGTTTACATTTATCAATTTTCAATATTATTCGAAATGAGATTTATAAATAATGATAAATTTGTTTCGTTAATCTCGCCTGTAATGATATATTACTATTTAAGTATTTCTAATATATTTTATACACAATATTTTCTGTATATTAGACTCGTACGCCTACTTATTCTCTTCACGCGCCAAATACGTAGCTGAATAGTTCGTGAAAACAATTTGTAGTATAACAGCATGAAATGTAATTGTAATATGTGTTAATATATACACTGAATAATTAATGATGTAGGCAGGAGCGCTTTTATAGCGGACCCCTACGTTTGTCGGTATGAGGCTATAGGTTGACTAGCCTTAAAGCCGGAACTTACTCCTAATAAGTAGAGGGCTTATATATATATAGTTTGGTCATACCCATCTATACTATTATTAATCTATTATAATTATTATTATTCTATATAGTATATATATATATATATTATTAGTCATAAATAAATATAATAATAATTAAATATATATAAGGCCAGACTCTAGAATGAGCCACTACAATTCAATATCTCAATAATACTACATATAGTTCAGGGAAAGTAAATACATTGTTTGGAATCCTTAAGAGTAAATATCTTTTAGTGAAGTGAAAATATATAAAAAAAAAAGAATCAATATTATAAAAAATAAAATAACGTTGATGGCAATAGCTACAGGGAAAAGGAAATACATTTTTGGTTATAATCCTATGTATAATATGAAAAATCTGAGTAATATGATTAATAAGAGAGAAATTAAAGTAAGAAAAGAACCTTATTTTTTTTGTATGGGTGAGGTCTTGATAGCCGTTGCGGGTGAGGAGGGATGGCTATAATGACGAGATTAATAGATATAGATTAATGTGGATAATAGAAGAGAGTAGGTGAGTAGATGAATAATATATATATATATATATATACTAGTAATATAAAGAATAGTACGATGAAAGAAGGTATCTAGAAAAGGATATAATGAATATCTAGATTTGTAAAAGACGAAATGAGTATACGGCCAGCGAGCGAATGTAGTGAGTCTAGTCGCGCGTACTGGAAGAGAAACAGAGTGGGGACTTTGTTTCCCTAGTGCTCCGTGTGATGGTGAGTGTGGTGGTGAGGGAATCGCCCTGCTGGACGACTTGTGCCAGAGAAATACCAGAAGTAAGAGCGGGTAGGAGGTTGCGAGGACGCAGCATCCCGCAAGAGGAAGGGAGTTTATGAGTCCGTAGCAGTAGTTCCCCGGAATATCGCCTGATTAGACCGACTGCTAAGTCGAGATACTTGGATGACTCGCGATTTTAATAATAAAAAAATCGGATCTAGGGTATCTCTTTAGTTAAAAAAAAGTTATTTTACTGATACTAAAAGATCAGTATGGTGTATTAGTATCAATATGTTTCGAAGAACTCTTCATGATAAAAAAGTTCTTTTAATCATAGTTCAAACATTTCAGCTCTTCTCATAAATAACATTTTTTAGATTAACAGCAAGTTATTAGTGCTTATTTATTATTTACGAATTTCCCTTTTTTATCTATGTAGTTTGTTTTTTCGCTAGGATTCCATTAAATAATTAGGACCATTTCTCTTTTCTATGTAGCTATATATATATAATGTATGATATCTTCTCTGTCCTTATATACTAACAATAGTTGTACATCTAGCATTTTCATCTATAGAATATGGCTAATAGTTTGAGTGTTGATGTTGTTAGTTTTTTAGATATGAATTGTAGCTGTTCAATAATTTATGGCCATTATATTTCATTATATATATATATATTTAATATATTTTTATATATTATTAGTATAATTATATATATTTATTAATTATTATATTATATAATTATATATATATATTATATATTATATTATATTATATTTAATTATTTATTATTAATATATATATTATATATTATAATATATATATATCTAGTATGTATTATAAAAGTTATAAAGCTAGTTGGTAATATATATTAATATTTTCATAATATATATATATATATTCTATATATCTATATTATATTTATATTATATATATATCTATTATATATTATTTGATATGTAATTGCGATGTGGAGAGCTAGTAAGTACGTGATTAATAAATCTTTTTTAAGTTAAATAGATACTTCAACTAGTATTATAACTGCTATCTTTGTTGTAGAATGACTTTAACGTTACTATACATCCTAAAGATACTTGAAATACTGAGAAAGCATGTACTGCTTTGCTAAAAATTATTGGCATATACTCATCATTCTAATGTGATTATTTGTTTAGAGATCTGAAATTATATTTTTCAAACGTTTTAGAAATTGTGAATATAGATAATGCCAAAATTTCAACAATGGTTCATTTTTCTATGCTTTATATATCCTTAGATCTATTTAAATAATAATAGATATAATTAGTGAGATAAACCTTATTTAGTATTAAATTATAAATTAAACTAAATCATATCGTCTATGTATACTGACTATGCATTACTTGCACCATACATATTTTCGCTTTCTCCTGCGCTTGTATCCCAGTCGTCGTATGCTCACTCGCTTTCTTTCAGAGTGCACTCTGTTGACGATGACGTGACAGTGACCAGAATGTACATCGCGGTGACGACTGGACGATGATTCTCAGCTAAAGACTTGGTGAATTAGGAGAGCAAATTTTAATTGATAGTATGGTTAAGAGTTCTTTTAAAAAAATTTCTCTTCTCTAATAGTGCAATGCTCGATGGTACAAAACCTTTTTTATCAATTAATTCCGGTTGTTTCTTATTAATGTATTGTGTATATAGATAATATTATATATAATTTTAATTATTAGTATTATTTTAATTTATTTATATTTATATTAATTTATATTATATATAAGATTATATATTATATGATATATGATAATATAATAATTATATTATTTAATAATAATATATTAATTAATATATTTAATAGATTATATATATATTTTTATATATGAGATTGTATTATATAATATTATATTTATATTATTAATATTAAGAATGTCTGGACAGGAGGGATGGTGGGGTTTCAACTCCCGAAATTTATTATTTAGACGAATACTAATAATTTTTTATTGTATTCCTTTTCCCGGTATAACTAATAAGTAGATAATTAATAATTATATTAGTATTAATAAATATATAATTAATATTTATAATTAATTAATTTTTATAATATAATAATATTAATATATATATTTAGTAATTAATGTCTGAAGTAATGATTATATTTAGGGAAAATTAATTTATATATAAATTTTTAATTATATTGTATTAATTAAGATTATGTTCTTAATCTAATGAGTCACTAGTTCTTTTTCAGTACATATATTCAGTAAAAATTATTAATAATTAATATTATTTATAATAATAATTAAATAATAACATTATATAATGAATATAAATAAATAAATAAATACATATAATAACAATTAAATATATAATATATTATATAATTAATTAAATTATTAATGTAATTGTGACATAGATTTAATAATATATCTCTGTATAATCCCTGGAGTAAATACATCACATTAATAATCTGATAATAAAATCAGGAATAATAATAATGAATTCAATGAGAATATCTGTTTACTAGGAATATCGCTCTAAATAACTTTTTTAATGCTGTTATAGTGATCTTATTAAATAATTTAATTTGTAATGGCGCACGAATGTTGTATGTCACTTTATATGCGCCATTTTTTAGTCAAGTGCATCAAATTCTTCGTAAACATTACTATATTTATATATATTTCATTAATAAATAAATTTGGACTAAAAGGGACTATAATGTAAGGTTTCCAAGATTTCAAAGATGACCCCGACGCAAACCATTTAAATGTAGCTGTACTCTTACTTATTAGATTCTTATTAAGATGGAATGTATAAAGAGAAGATTGAGCCGTAATGCAGTTGAGAGAAATGGGATGGAGCAGGTTCATGTCCTTCTTCAGCTAAATTTTTTCTTCCTCATGTCGGATTCCGTCTAACACTAAGAATTTTCTTTATTCCTCATTCATTCCGTCTAAACTAAAATTTTCTTTCCTCATTAAATCCATGGTTCGATCGTGCTGTGTTCTCTGGCCATTAGGGCTAGAGACAGTGCCTAATCCGGGTGGTGGAAAAATTCTCTTTTCCTATCACTCTCGCTAATTATTCATTCAGCTAGAAAAAAATCGTTGCAGGGGATCTCTCGAGCGAGCAAAGAAATAAGAATCTTTTCAATCACAGGAAAGTGCGCACCCCCCTCCTTGTTCTCCTACTGACAAAATCTTTCTCGATAGCAACTTCTGTAAATCTGCCTTTCCTCCCTCTTATATCAGATGCTAGATATTGTGTTGCTGAATCTCTCAACTGAAAAAGCTAGTCTCTTCGGCCCCTCGCTCAACTATATTCCTATGTCTCAATACTAGCCCTTTCCCTCCCTCAGTTGTTGGAAGTCTCACACAATCACCAACCTATATCCGAGAAAAAGGAGCGCGCTCGTTGATCCTTCGTACTATCCGCTGTATTCTCACTTGTATTCTATCTAAGACTTGAAAACCCTTCTCAACTCACTCTTAGATCATCTGGAAACTCATTCCGATCGCCAGTACGGGCTTCGGCGCTCGAGGTCTACTGCGACTAACATTCCTATCTAAACAGATTTATGCGTTTTTCGCTCTTAGGAAAACTACTGGGAGACTGGTCGGGGGCTTACATATTCAAAGCATTCTGACCGAGACTCGAATTGAGCGGTGCGATTTATTTGGCACGTTCCGTCGACTGCTTACATTCCATATGCTTCTCTTCGCTGATTGTTGACATGGTCAGTTTCTACCCCTTTATATTCTGATGAGCGTAATATGCTTATCTCTATACAATATTGTCTCGTCTCATCGATGGTACCTGTGTGTTGATTGGCTGCACTTTCTTCTATCCTTTGTTCTAGTATGAGTATAGTAGTTTTCGACTCCCAAGGTGAAATATTGTGCCTTGCTCAGTCTTTAGTCTTCATTGGATATTCGTGGCTTTAGGTCGTTTCATTACTTTTACGTAATTGATCCTTTGCTCAAACGCATTCGCACACTCTAATTCAATATATATTCTTCATGTCGCGTAATATGTCTTAGATGAAGCTCGTCACCATTTCTTTTCTCGTTTTAATAACGCATTTCTATCGATTATTTCGACATGCCCAGTTTTATAACTCGTCCCAGTAGAATTGCCTCTTCGTCGTTTAACTTTCTTTCGGTGCCTGATATTAGTTGTCTACGAATGCATGTGATCTACAAATAACTTAACCTTATATATAATATCTCAATTCTCTGTTACATTACCAAGTTAGATCTTTTTATTCTCTTTCTCGCACAAATTACCTTCTATATGTTACCCATATACAGACGTGCTTTCGAAACCTTATTACTGTCGTCTCTTCCTGTATGTGATCAAATAACAAACATCCTTGAGTTCCCTTAACTTAGTCTTTTATCTAATATCAACATTTGCCTCTCCTGGGAAATTCTTCCAGACTCAACAAAACGATTTATAGTCCTAAGGCACTAGCCGTCATTTATTATACTGATTTAGTACGCGCCATTTCCTCGCTCCAGCGTACTCTTTTTTAGTTCGCGGATTTATAAAAGGCTCTCAACCCAGCTCCGTCATAGTATGCGCTCTGCTTCTCATATTGTCTTCTTGGGATTTGGTTTGTTTGTGACTTAGACGCCGCGCTCTTCATTGGGACTGTATGAGGGTCGATTATTGCAAACGACAATAATAGCCTTGCTAATACTAAAACTTTGCGAATTAGTTCTCGAAGTTCATACATTTGACGCCTCTTCTTTGACTGATCGCAGATATAGTTGGTGCTTGTGTATTTTTCCATAATCTCTATTATGGAGTCACCTCGCAGCGTGCAAGTGCTCGAGACAGAGCTATCCTCGTTCGTACCACCACATTCCCCCGCAGTCCTTTCGTCAGAACACATTAATTGAAATCATTTGTAGCTCTGCGCTTTATTACGTTTTTTGTAGATATAGATCTCGAGTAAACTACAAAACTAATTTTGAGTCTCTCTAGTGTGTCTCACTGTGTGCTTCTTTTTTTCCCTACACCTCTATCGCATTTAAATACACTCCATATATGAAATAGAGTAGATAATCTTTTCTTCTGCATATTTTCCTACTTAGCCTGATAATTATAATCTTTCTTCTTCATCTTGTGAAAGGCGTTCGCCGTCTCTTCGTATTCAAAGCTTATTCGAATAATATAATCGCTGCACTGAGTGGTGAGAACGTTTTATTAAGATAACTCTTATCTTACAAACGCTGGCCTTATCCTCGAGTATTGGAATGTGATGGCTCTCGTGCCTATATATGTGTAGAAAGGAAGGAAATAGTGCTGTGTCCGTCGAGTGGATAAACCATGTCTTCAGAAAAATTTTATTCTAATTGATACAACGTGTTGCAGGATGGGAATAGGGATTATTTGTGAAAATGAGCTTGATAGTTTTCTTTTTCAACTTCTGCTTCCATTGACTATGAACATGTTCTATTTTCAGCTGGGAATATACAAAAGAAATCGATCTTGATCATAGTCCCAGACATTAAACACTCCCATCAGCCATAGGGAATTAAGCTAATACTCCACAATTCATCACGACGAATAATTATTGATGTGACCTTTTCAAACTTTAAAAATATTAGCATGTGGGGATAGGCTATGCTAGCCTACTCGATTACACACAAATTTGATAAATACACATAGCTTCTCAATACCACAAATCAAATCATTCAGAATTGTGCAATCCTTTTACAATATTCGCCGTCTTGTGTTTCTCTCTAACTCACTCGTGCATAGCTCAAACACAACGCATTTACTACTACCTACGTGCGAGTTGCTACATTTGTCATCCTGATTTGTTATTCTTCTTTGCTATGTCCAGTCACATCGGTAGTAAAGGATTCAATAATAGTTTGCTCTCATCTATAATGATAGCATCCATCACCTCTCTCCTCATCTCCTCAAGGTAATTCTATTTCTCCTTCTTATATTCCTTCCTAACATAAATAGAACAGCCAGATATCGCATACCAAAAAGTACAGTTTCGAAGTTCGCAGTAGAGTGTTTGCATATGAAGGCTGTCTATAGCTGCGGGATCACGACGTTCTCCGAAGAATGAAAATTAAGCATAATTAGCATTCTGGCAAAAGTAGATAAGTTTGGTGAGTAAGACATCAACTGACCCTAAACTACCTTATCCGTCCACTTTAGGTATCGTCTTCGTTCCACGCGACGACGGCTGGATATTCTCTCTTATGTGTACAAGAAAGACAATAAAACTAATTTTCCAATACTACGTTATAGCAATTATGTTACAAGGTATATTGTAGAGGAATTGTGACAATTAGTTGTTCTATGCAAGTGAGTTGATAGTGTTAAATAATGTATGTGTATAATGTATTCTTGCTTTTGAGTCTTTTTGAATGAGGTGTAAGATGAACGTATAAACAAGAAGGCAATTACTTATGTAGAAAGTCATATGTGATAATGATGCTTTAAATATAAAACCATAAAGCTCGAATTAATGGGGGAATAATAATTATATACTTTTAATATTGTTGTATATATATTATTTAATATATTATATAATTATATAATAAATAGTATATTATATAATAATATGAATATATATATATATATTATATAGTATAGTAATAATATTATAATTTTATATATATAATAATATATATGTAATATATATCAATAGGATGTAAAAATACTATTATATCTATATATAGTATATATATATAATAAAATTATTATTATATTATTATTTATTATTATTTATTATTATTTATGTTTTATTATATATTATATTGATTCATTATATATAATTATTAATTAATTAATTATCTTATTTATTACTTTATATATTTTTATTATCTCTTAATATTATTATTATATTATTATTATTATAAGTTTATATATTGATCTGAAAATTACTTTAAATTCTTATTTTTCAAGTAGTAGTCTTAGTAATCCGAATCCTTATTTCTAACAGAATTAATTTTTTGCCGATTACTAGTGCACCGATTGAAATATATTAACAATATTGACCGGATTTTTGACTATTAATGATGATCATGATTAATCGTCCCATCACTAATATATTAATAGTAATATATATATTATTATGACTATTTTAATTAAATATATTGTAGCTAAAATTAAATAACTAGATTTTTTAATATATATTATATATATATTAAATATAATAATACTAATAAATATATATATAATATAAAATAATAAAATAAATATATATAAGTATAAATAATTACTAACTACAAGGTGCATTCAAGATTTTAAGGACCCTTATGTACGGAAATGAATTGCAGAGAAGCACTTAGAAAACAATTGTTTTCTCCATTCGACGAGATAAATATACCGCCACAGGTAAAAGCGCTTCGAGTTTAGCAGTTCAAAGCGGTGCATTGTATAGTCTGTAGCAATTTCATCATGGCTATGAAGATATTGAATCACGAAGTAACTCTGCGCAATATTGTATAGAGCCAAATTGTAAATTAAGCTCTCCCATTCTCAAAACCTGTAAAGTTCATCAGTCCAAAACTTATTCGCAGCACATTTCACACCATTATGTAGAATATGTGTTATGACTTAGGGCCTATCGGAATATCAGACTCAGTAAGAATTAAATATTCATCAACGAATGAAGTGTCTAAAAGAAAAGCTAAGTTCAAATACGTTATGAGCAACTGGACTGATAAGATGAATAAATATATACACGCATTGTTGTCATTGGCTATGACATCCACTATCAGCAGCAATCACGCGTATAAGAATTGGCAATCTTCGCATCCAAAGCAAGAGATCATTCCGACGAGTAGTGGTCATTACCCGCACGGGAGATCTTGAATACTATGATTCCGTATCATTCATATATACGTGTTCTTGTGAGTGAATATTCCGGGGGGTTCATCTCGTAGCCTAAATATTATGAACTCGGGCCCCTTCCCCCATGGCTATATGCATTAACTAAACCTATCACTCTTCTATTTCAAATCATGTAAATGAGTTTAGTCATCTTCTCAACAAAGAGAGAGAACGAGCTCCATGTTTGAATTATGTAGTTTTAAATATCCATTAGAAGGCAATAGAAGAAGAGAGCTAAACTTCTGTGCTGGACAAAATTTTGAGTACAAGGACAAGAAAACTGGTAAGCTACAGTGAAGTATTACTAAAAAGAATCTTGTTGCTGCTCACAGTGTCTTATAAAGGAGACAGGAACCTTTCTTTCACGGTTCCGACGAAGATAAAGGCTTTGATGTTACTAGTTCTGCTCAGCCATGCACCACCAGGTACAGTAGAGCTTCACTTACTATTAGGGCAAACTCTGCGAAGGATCAAAAAGGATCTTAGGCATTCTAAGGTACTATGGAAAGATGAATCAGGTGTATTAAACGAGGCATGAACATTGAGAGTGTGCACATTAAATTAAATAAAGTATTATGTTTCACCAATTTTATGATTTAATATTTTATATTTCATTCTAAGCATGTATCGGATAAATATAGAATCTAATCCTGAACCCAGAGCAGAAAATATATCTTTTTTCTAATTATTACATGCATTTGGCATGTATTCATTATCTTATTCTTATCCTCATTAAATATCATTTGCTAATTATTATTGTATTTGACTATTTATTAGGTTTGAAATAGGTATAGTGTGGCGGGGCTTGTAGTTGCTTGGTATTTTTCGTGGTTAAATAGGAATTTTTGTTGGGTGTATTATTTAAATACGTATGTATATATTATATTATATTATATATATAGGGTATATATAAGATTTAAGAGAAATGTAAATAGTAAATTTTTGTATTAGAATTAATTGAATTATGCTTTATTAAATGATTATCCTACTATTATAGTTGTATATAAAATTATTACAGTAATATAATATATATTATTTATATATATATATAAGTATAATATAATATATATTTTAATATTATATATAATAATATATATATAGAAAAGGGTAACTGTGTATTTTTAAAATCATTTTACTATAAATTTTTAGTTCTTGACAACGTTCGCTCATTGCTAAAATGACAATTAATATTAGCTATTTAATATAAATAGGGTAGTATCTATTTTTTTTAATAGTTAGATTCATACCACTAAAATCGATTTGGTAATAGTAGTCTTTTTGGAATGGACCTCTTCGAGGTAATATAATAATAGTATATAGTATAATATAATTGTGTATATAATACTATTTTTTATTTCTTATAATATATACTGATTATTTGCCTTTAAATTTAGAAATTATATTATAGATATAATTATTATAAATATTAATTATAGATTAGAAATACAATTACCATATAGGTATACTATTATTTTTTGTAACTTATATATAAGATATAATATGAGATATTATATTATATATAAAATTATATTTCTATTAAATTATGAACTGCTATATTATATTGAATTTTATATTCTTAAAAAGTAGAATGTTATTTTAGAGTATTATTTAAATACATAGTACTTTATCAACGAGGGTACTGTTTAGTCTTAAACAGACCCAGTATTTCTGGATACATTTAACTACTCAGTACACTTACACTTTCTCTATTTCTAAAATAAAATTAATAAAATAGAATTATATTGTATATAAGAAGGGAGGTATGCAACTAATTTATTCAGTTTAGCTGCCCTTAAATTTTTACCCTCACTTCTAATATATAACTGGAAGGTCAATTAATATACGAATATCGGATCAGCTCAATTTTGGCCATTTTGAATCATACACCAAAATCTTTTACTTTACTATTGCCTCCCCTAAAACAGTTGTATTTTCACAGGTGTTTTTCTGATGTCTGTAGTCATTTGCTGTTCAGTGAATTTAGATAAGTCATATATTTCCTAATAAACCTCATATGTTTTATTGGACATATTTTTCAAATCAATTACTATGCATTGGAAGATTTTTCGTAAATGACTTCAAGACTCAGTAAATATGCATAATTAAGATGGGTCCGAATATTATCTACAAATTAAGCATCGATTAAGTACCTTTCGATTTGTTTTAGAGAATTTTGATGCTCGTAGCAGTTGTCAATTTCAAAAGCCACTTTTTTTGATTTTTAAATGAAAATTGTCTATTGGCGAATTAATCAAATATTTTTACACCTCGTTTGCAATGCGAAGCAGTGGATGAACAATTTTTCAGAGCCATATTTAGTTAGGAAAATGCCTAATTGTTTTCACTTAGATATTTTTTTATTTTATGTCGCTTTATACTCCTAGCAACGAACTTTAGCCTGTTTTAATTTTGTACAATTGTATTTACAAATCCATCTAGATTTGGTGTTTACTCTTTTAAAAAAACAAAAAAATTTTTGTTGACTAGTATTTAACCCTAGTATTCTAAAGTAATTAAAAACTTGTATACAATTGCTAGCGAATTTAAATACCAAGATTGCTGTCTACATTATTTGGGCTGTTTTTATTCGGACAGGGAACGCCAATATACTAATGTAATCTCACATATACTTATATTTCACACGTTTTACCCAAACAACTCGTATATTATGAATTTCGAAAAGTGAAATAATTAAATGATATATTAAATGTTTCCATCTCATACGATATATATCAACATTCAATAATATTAGGGTTGTTATAAACGGAGATGCATCTTTGTTTATTATCATTAGATTTAAATTATTATTTGTATTTAATTAATAAAATTTAATCCATGAAAATTAAAACGTTTCTCAAAAAAAAATTTTTTTGTTAATTAAGTTCCTAACGAAAACATAATACCAAAGAGCTAATACGATAAACAAAGATAAATTTTAATTGTAATACTTGAAAAATGTGTTATTAACTCTTTCATCGAATTGAGATACCTCAGCTAAACCATCCAAAACTTAAAACACTTTAGAAAGTCCTTAGGGACTAGAAAATAAAAATATATTATTACTCAGTATTTTTTATCATTTTTAAAATCTTACAAATATACGAATGAGTGATTATTAAAAGATTTGGTACAAAAATGTACTGAGCACTTAAAAAGACTCAAAATATCGATTGTAAAGTACATGAAGGAGCTTGAAGATAATCCTCCTTCTTCTATATATGCCATACTCCTCACGATGTTTCCTTTATTCCTGGGAATTGTGGGATTTTGAAAGGTGAATCAATATTACACGAATATAAATAATGTATTTTCTCAAAAATGAGGTAGTAAGCAAAATACTGAATATTTTTCTTACAAAGAATTACTACAGACGCAGAGAAAACACCAAAAAAGCATAACGTTTTAGAACGCTGGTCCCATTAAGCAGAATTGTTAAAAGGATCTCTGAACTCGGTCCAACTTATATAGTTCCAAAAATGGCGATGAAGATTTACTAATTTTCCATCTAGTGGAAGTCTTTACAATCCATTCCCATTAAGCTCTGTGTCGATTTTAGTAAGGGGGTTTGTAAATACTGGGTAACGTTAGTACGAGACCTCAAATATTTAGAGACTCCCTTTAGTCATAGCTTAATTTTATTTCTATTCTCCATATAATTTACTCTTTTTTCCAATGTTTCAGTGAAATAGATTATAGTGAACTATTTCTATTCTATAGTGGCGATTATGGATTACGCCAACGAAAATAATCAGATTAAATATTTGTCATTTTTGTAATTGGCTCCGATACAGCACTCCTGTGGTTGGCTCCTAAAGTTGATTTACCATTTTATTTTACTAAGTTTTCGTATTTTTTATTATTTTTTAGTAAATGTAATTTTTATTGAACATCTTCTGTAGGTAACTCATAGAAATATAAGACTATCTGGATTCAGTCAATTTACTCGGATTCGGAAGTCGATGCTCAATCCGAATATCCGTATGTGTATAAAATGCTTCATGATATCCGAATTTCGATATCCGAGATTTAGTATTATATCAGCACCTCTGGATTTATCGAATCCGAAGTCCGAATCGTGTGTGTAAGCACAAAGGCATCGATAGTTCCGAAATCGAATCCGAATCAAGCCTTGACCCTCCTTGAGTTTCGAATCCGTATCTCGTCAATCCCGTGAATTCGAGAGCTCGAATCTCAAGATTCGAAATCCTCGTAAAAATCGTGATTCTCGCGATTCGCCCTCAGCTGATTATACGTATATTATAGGACTTTAATGTATCTTATATATTATATATCTATATATATCTAATATATTTTATATTATAATAACTATTATAGCTCTAAATATTATATATAAATATAATTATAATATAGTTATATATTATAGATATGTCGTAAAATTTATTAAAAAAAAAAATAAACATAGTATAATGAATGTGTTAAATAAATATATAGTATTGTATATTGCAATTATTTCTATATATTGATTATTTACAAATGTCGTAAAACTATATATATGGCTTATGTCGTTATCCGCCTCCAGAGTAAGTTGAAGCCAATTTTTTTTTTAATCTACTTTAAAGATTATGCGCCATGAACTTAACCTTTTCGAAAATGTCTTAAAACCTTTTTGTGTTCGTTTTCTCAGAGTGTGTTTAGCAAAATTCGTAAAAAAATGCTTATCACAACGTTTAGTAATTTTCTTTAATTCTAGTTAATTGGTTGCTATTCTTCTCACAGAATTATATTCTAGTAATTACACAGAATTAAGTTACATTTTTTTTACGTTTAGTCGAGTTATCCTTTTTTTTTACGTATTTTGAGGTTTAAATTATGGCTTCAAGACCAATAAATATTATTTTAGCTTCGTTAGCACAAGTGCAAATTCGAAAACGCTTTTAATCAATAAAGATATTGAAACTCTCTTGGCGGCTATATGCGTTTTTATTATTTTCTTATTTTTTTATTTTAATTTTTAACTAATGCAGAGTGAAATAAATATTATAACTAATTATAATAGAATTTAGTATCTATTAATTATAATTAAGTTAAGTAAATTGGTCCTATTGGGTATCTTAGGTTTTAGTTAGTTTAATAGATTTGTAACTCATACAAAAGCAAGCTTATAGCTTTATGAGTGTAATTTAGTTACCCATAAGAAATTTGAATTTGTTTTTTTAAGTATTTAGAGGTGTGAATTCTGGCAAATACTGTTAAGGTAAGTAAGTTTCTTTCAATTTGACTAGGCATTTCACTTCAATTTTATGAAAATGTGTTCGAAAAACTTTAATTTAGATGTATTATATTTTAGAATATATATTAGGTATATACGGTGGTAATTATAATAATGACATTAATCCATATATAAATTAATATTAATTATATCATGATATTATTATAGATATAATGTAGATATAAGTTATATATAATAATTTAGTTAAGTACTGTTAGAAAAAGTATGCAGCTTATTAATATATCTGTCAATATATACATATATATACTACTATATATAAATATATATTTTATTTGCTTATAAAGTATATATATAATTATATAGTATATATATATATAAGAATTAATCATTTCTGGACAATTTTATAGTTGATCATATATATATATAATGAGTAGATATATAATATAGAAATAACTAATATGTATTTGCTGTTGGGAAATGTCATATGCAACCACATTATTAATGTACGACGAGCCGCCCTTTGACTAGTGGTAGTATATAATACTAATACATGGTACTATAAGTTCAAATAATAATATTAATAATAATCTCTGTTTAGACCGGGTTTGTTTAGGTACATAATGCGATGAAGGTTTTAGCAGAAATGATTTAGGTTTTTGTTGGTGTATAGGTAAGATTATCAGGCAGACATTAATAATAATTAGTATTTTGAGTGTAATATTGAATGGTAGTTGAGTACCAAGGAGTAGAGATATAATTAAGACGGGATTTTCTTTATATTTTCTTTGTATAACGATGTATATGATTTTCTGGTCATTAAAGAATGTAATATAAAATGTTACGGTATAAGAAACCTGCACAAGTAACGTTTTGAGTCATTTATCTAAAAAATTCAGTGATTGCAAGATCAAATGTGCACTTGTCCCGGAATCTGGAGATATTCTGGGATAAATATGTATTTGTCCCGGAAGACAGAGATATAGAAAATTAAATAGCGTTTCCTTGTCATTTTTTTGGAAGCTTTAATTAAAAATTAATGTAATATAATTTTTTAATCGGATCTGTTTATGAAAATATGAAGGTGATCTGGATTTAAGCGGAAGAATACCAGAGCTCTGAAAGCATTGCAGTCTAATTTCGTAAGACTACCAGAGCTCTGAAAGTTCAGTCTTAATTTTAAACGTGTTGAGAAAGGTTGCATTTTAATAGATATTTTCTCAATATTATAAAAATTTTGTGTTAATTGCTCTCTTTTTCTTTGTACATTACGATGAAGACAGAACCTGGAACTCAGCAAGCTGCGGAACAAGTATGTATATTAATTATATCGTAGTGTAAGTTTACAATGCTGTGCAGTTTTTTGAAAAAAAAATGGCTCCGCCCTGCTGTAGGCGTCGCTATCTGAAGGCGACGGTTCTTTCACACATTGTATCATTAACTTTTAATAATCGGGCACGCCCCTGGCTGCATAGTGCTGCCCTTATAACTGCCCCTCCTCTTGTCCCTTATGCATTAGAAGATGTTATACTTGAAGGGGTAGAAAACCCCGCCCCCCACCCACATTGTGGGGCGGTGCAATTAGCCGGGGATGGACACATGGTGTAGGTCTCTATCCTGGGCGGGATGGATTGCGTGCGGTTGAATTGGTAAGGATGGTATAGGCGGGGTAAGGTCACCAAAGAGCCAAACTTAGGGAGGGCCACCGTATATGGCCCTCCTCAAAAACTTTCTTGTTTACCTAAATTTAGAGTTTACCACGTGGTACAAGCAATTCCAGAGTCCCATTCATAAACATGTTGAGACCAGACTGAAATATATATATATATATATATATATATATATAGTATATATATATATATATATATATAAATATATATATATATTATATATATATATATAATATATGATTATATAAATATATAAACTTTTTTTTGAAGGGTTCTCAGTTCCTTTCTATATATTTTTCATAAAAATTTCCCAAAAAAAAATTGTTAAAAATTGAATTTTTTTAAAAAACATGATTGGCGCGGATACAAAAAAAAATTGGTAATAAGGTGCATAATTACTAGGATTGTGCATCAAAATAATTTAATAATTTTTTAATAATGTGGTTTTGAAATGGGAAGGCTTTAAAATATTCATGATATATATATATATATTATATTACTAAATATATTATCTATATATATATACTTATCTTATATAATATATATTATATATATATTTTTGATGGGACGATCTAAGCAATTTTTTATGAATTGTAATTGTCTAGACAATTTTATAATTAGTTGAAAAACGATATTTTAAAAATCTCTCTCTTCTCTCTCTCTCTTCTTCTCTCTCTCTCTCTCTCTCTCTCTCTCTTCTCTCTCTCTCTTCTCTCTCTCTCTCTCTCTCTCTCTCTCTCTCTCTCTCTCTCTTGTCTCATCTCTTCTCTCTCTCTCTCTCTCTTTCTCTCTCTCCTCTATCTCTCTCTCTCTCTCTCTCTCTCTCTATCTCTCTCTCCTCTCTCTCTCTTCTCTCTCTCTCTCTCTCTCTCTCTCTCTCTTCTCCTCTCTCTCATCTCTCTCTCTCTTCTCTCTCTCTGCTCTCTCGCTCTCTCTCTTCTCTCTCTCCTCTCTCTCTCTCTCTCTGCTCTCTCGCTCTCTCTCTCTCTCTCTCTCTCTCTCTCTCTCTCTCTCTCTGTCTCTCTTCCTTCTCTCCTCTCTCTCTCTCTCTCTCTTCTCTCTCTCTCTCTCTCTCTTCTCTCTCTCTCTCTCTCTCTCTCTCTCTCTCTCTCGTTCGCATCTCTATTATATATATATATATATAATTATTTATTATACTATATAGTATATATACACAGGTTATTAGCTTAAGGGAATATATCTATTTGCTATTTTATCATAGCACAAATTTAAATGCTCTGGACGAAAGTTCATTTATTACTACTACGTAGCAACTCAATGCAAACTCAAAATAATATAAACAGGGTATATATATGCCTATTTTCTTATTTTATGGGCAACTAACTGTTATGTTACATTATTATTATAGTTTTAATATCCAAAATTCTTAATTTGTTCACTTAATTGGCAAAAATTGATGATGATGATTGAGAAAAAATATGCCAATTTTTCCAAGGACCATGATGATTGTCCCATCACTTAATATAATATATATACTTTATATATATATATATATATAATATATATCATATATAATATATATATATATTTATGTATATTATATATAATAAAAGCTTTGAAAATAGAAAATAGTACTATAAACACTACCCCGTTCTTTAGTTAGTCCTTTCATCATCATTTGAATGTCTGATTTAATTTATCCTTTGTTTAAAATTTCAAAATATTCATCTATATTGCCTTTCTCCAAAAACAGAAAATGGTATGTTGCCAATCAAAATTTAAAATTTTTGTTATATATATAAAATCCTTTGCTTAATAATAACCTTCTTAAAATTATAAATTTTCTTAACCAGTATACCTGTTCTGTTGCGTTAACATCCTATAACATGCTAAGGAGTTAAATATTTTCCATCTTGATATCCCCACCTTATGGTAAACCTTTTACATATTTTCATATTTTTTTATAGTATTTATACACATGGAAAAAATTTTATTATCTGATGCACTTATACTAATATATTTATATATTTATATCTTATATATAATCTACTATTATATATTAATATTATAAATATATATATAAATATTATATATAATATATTTATATAGTAATGGGACAATGATCAGAATCAGCATCGAGAACTTAGAAGAATCAATAATTTTTTCTGGAATTACTTTGTAATATAAAAATTTATAAAATTTTCTGATTTTTTTCCTGAGTGTTTTTCTTTATTTAAATTTTTCTGAATTAAATAACCCCATAAAACACTATCTATCTGTTTATATTTATATAATATTATATATTATATATATATATATTATATATAATAAATATATATATTATATACTATATATATATATATATTATATATTAGGATTAAGTTTTTATTACAGTATCAGTCTTGTTTCTAAGCAAAATTGTTTGTCATGGAAACCTTAATTAAGATGGCACTGATGAAAGGAATGTAGTATACAATTTTTGCAATGCAAATTTCAAAAGGTTTTACTACTTTTGAGACCTATACTACTACAAATATGTTGAAACTTCTTATAATTTAGCATGAGAGAGAGTTTAAAGAAGAAAAATACAAAATTGAATAAAAACTGAAAACAAAATTAGTTCTGCAAAGAAATTAAACATTTAAAATGTAGTACATAGCAAAAATTACCCGATATCAGTAGTAAGCAGAAAATTTGTGATTTTTATAAGCAAAATATTTTTTAAAAAATCATTAACTAATAAGGGAAAATAATAGCTATTGATATCAAGTTTTTTTTCAGTTTTGGAGGATAGAAGTTTTCTAAAACTACTTAGTTAGGCTATGTTTTTCCTACTTACATTATGCCATTTAGTAAGTATATCAGAGAAAATCATTAATAATGTATACATTTGTATTAGAGATAAAAACCATTTAATTCTAGATGAAGTTGGTGCAGCATAATTTTTATTTCTACTCCTGATGGTTGAACAACTTTAACATTCAATATATCATTCATTAGTTTCATAATTCATTGGATTAATACTACTGACTACAAACAGGGAATTGCTGTTATTGGGGTTTTGCCATTTACAGTCTCATACTACATATATGTGATTCTATAAAAATATTAATGAATAATTTTCATATCTCAAGTTTATCTTCTTTTAAGAGACAATGCTTCAAATATAGTTAGAAGAGTTTCATAAGTAGAACTTCAAGCCTTGCCTTATTTTATAAATGGCCTTAACTCTTTTTCAAAATATGAAAAATAAAGTTAATTTATCATTTCTAAGCTTAAATTTATTCAGAATGTAGCAGCCTGATGGAATAACTAGCACAATATGCTTCATAAAATACAAAAGCAAAACCTTCCCTTATTTCATGTTGCAGTGACAATGCAAAACCAATGGGTTTAAAAGCTAATCAATGATATCTTATTGAAATTAGTAAAAATTCTAAAGGTATTTATTTGATGATAGCGCACAAGTTCTAGGTAAAAGATTTCAGAAATTATTCCAAATATCAGTAGTTTCTACATTTTTCCAAAGGCATGGCAAACAGACCTTTTTAGTGGACTTGACCAATTCTATCAACCCAGACTGTTTCAGCTGAAATATAATTTAAGTTATTTAAATTATGAAAATTTTATACTGGCAGCCTATCTGGGTCCTTTAGAAAACCATTATGATTGGAAAATCTACAGAATTTTTTTTTATCCAGTGGGTATGTGGGAATATTTTTAAAATTAATCAAAATAAATGTTCAATTGGTCCAGTTCATATCAAAAATCATTAATATTAGAAGACTATGAACTTTATTTCAAAGATTTATTAAACAATTATGAAATTTAATTCCTATTTAGTATAGCTTCATAAAAATGTTTTTTTTTTCATTCCATTGTTTTTAATTTTTATAGAAATGAAAAGATTCTAATTTCATGTCATGCTTAAAGAAATGTTTTAAGTTTTAACTATTAATTATAGTATTAATATTATATCACCATATTTTTTTTTTGTTTTGTTTTGTTTTTGCAGAAAAGATCATGTTTCAATAAATTAACTAAGTTTTAGCATACTTTTTTTTTTTTTTTTTTTTAAATTCCTAATATGCTTTCACCATTTAATTTTAGAAAATATATTATTTGTTAATATATTTTTAAATTTCAAATAAGAAAATGGCTGAAATACTAGTATGTTAACAAAATTGATTGCACACACAAAATTTATATATGTCACAGTTAAAAACTGAGTCCACTTATATTAATTAATAATCTTTGAATATACTTTATACATTATAAATATTTAAAAACTCAGTAGCTGTCACTAACAATGATATTGCCACTTTAGGCATATGAATCAGAATCAAAACCTTTTGTTAAAATCAAAATTAGATGTTATTCTGGTATCCCATACTAATAGTTTATTATATATAAGTATATATATATATATAGTATATATATATATATATATATATATATTATATATACTATTTATATATATATATATATTATATATAATATATAGATATATTATATATATATACTATCCCCAAATGCGGGTCTCTGCAGAGATGATACAGAGCTGCCCCCTTCGGGAGAACTCCCAAGGATCATTTTGGACACTTCATCATTCATCTCATTTCTACTTTTTTCTCATCCCAGCATATGCCTCACCTCTCCTACTAAAAGCCAGGGCCTGATATCTGAGTATGTCTTATATTCAGTAAAATAGTAAGAAGAAAGTTAATCTGTTGCAATAATAGATGCGAGCAGTGGATACCCAAACACTGCTCACTTTTCACTACACTTCCTCCTCAATGACACAACTGGGTTTGCCAGGTATGCTCTCCACCCACAGTAACCAATAGTCTCAAAATAAACAAACAATAACAATAAATATACTACAAATTAATAGAAAAGGTTTACAAAATAAAACAAGAAATAAAAATCTTCCTAAAACAATATAACATACACATAGCTCTAATTCAAGAAGTACACCTACCCAAAAACCACCCAGAACCCAAATTTTACGGATATGACTATACGCATAAATCTTTAAAAAAAATCATGCACCTTTAACCCTTATACAAAATACGATTACACTTGTAACAACATCACTTAATGACACACCACCAAAATCCATTCTTTCACCACAATGATCAACTAAAGCTACACAAGACAATAAAGTTTATGTACATCCTCATCACACTCACCACACAGCCCCAGCAACTATACACCAAATCTCACACCCATCGCAAACCTTCCAAACCTCATAATGAGAAGAGATTTCAATGCCCATCAAACAACATAGTACGAAGACCAAAACACAGAGCATATAGGAAACCACCTAATATCAAATTTAGATCACCTAAACATCCTCAATAATAA
This sequence comes from Trachelipus rathkii, assembly GCA_015478945.1. Classification (NCBI taxonomy): domain Eukaryota; kingdom Metazoa; phylum Arthropoda; class Malacostraca; order Isopoda; family Trachelipodidae; genus Trachelipus; species Trachelipus rathkii. The sequence continues at coordinate 18,707 of JABUQX010044413.1, read as the reverse complement.
AATTTTTCACACCAGAATTCCACCACAAACAAACCAGTCAAAACGCATCCCAGACCTAACTTAAGTTCCCAAATCTTATGACAAACTCAATAGGCAATCACAAGACCGTGTACTAAATTTTCCAACCACCACCCCATAATCATAAAATATCAAAATACTAACAAAACTAACCACCCCTCCAGGAAAACAGCTACAAACTACAAAAAAGCAGATTCGACAAAATTCTTAGAACATATAGATAACAACATACAACCTATTAATATCCTAACACACAGCAGTAAATATAGTTATCCAAAACTTCATGTCAATATCAAAAAAGCCGCAAACCAAAACCATATCCTGGGGGATACCAAAATTACCAACCCTAACACCTGAAATCTTCAACCTGTTAAAACAATGCAACGCCCCCGCATCACTTATAAACAACGAGACCTAAAACAAACTCAGAGCAACAAATCAATAATTTAAACTCAAATCACAAAAGCTAACCAAAACATATCTCAAACAACTGTAAAATGTTCCTAACATAAAACCTACAAAACGAATAACAGAATGTGGAACACTATAAAAATATGAACAACAGATAAAACTACCATACTCATACACACAAATCCATCAAAAACCGAAACTCTCAACACCCACAAACAACAAAATTGGGCAAACATCCTTGCTACACATTTCACAAAAAATCATAAACCCACTCGTCCACATAATAGGAAAATGATTAAATCGCTTTAGGAAATAAAAAGTAAACCAACAAACCAGACAATTAGAATATAAACCAACTGGGACTGAAAAACTCATAAAGACCCTTAAAATACCAGCAACCGGACCTGACATCTCAAAAATACACCTCAAACACTTGGGATACACTGTACTGAACCATCTACCACACATATACAACAGTTCCATTAAATTTAATTTTATTCCCTTCATCTGGAAAAGAGCAATTGTCATCCCAAAGCTAAAACTATGAAGAGACCCCTCAAACCCCTTTCCTACACCCATTCTCACTACTATCCACTCTGTGTAAACTACTAGAAAAGCTCATATTGAACAAAATAAAAACACATCCTGAAACAAAAGTTTGAACATGTCTTCCAACAAAACCACTCATCCACAACAGCTCTCACAAACATTATACAAACCAATAATAAATGGCTTAAACTTGAGGTTCACACACAAAACAGTTGCTAAATAGCAATCGATATAAACCAAAGCTTTTTGACACAGAATTTCTCAGAATACCACTTAATACACCAATTATAAGAATTCAAGATCCCAAAATTAACAAAGATGCTGCCTCGACAGCCTATCAGTGGAGAACAGACCAAATACAAATCAGCAACAAGAAATCATGTACAATAAACATTAAAAATGGCTTACCACAAGGAGCAATCCTATTCCCTACCTTATTCAACTTATTCACTGCCAATGAACTGACACAACCACAGACCATACAAAGCATGTTAACAACCTACCAGATATGTCAGCATAGCCACCACACACCAGAACCTAAACCACACTACTACATCAACCCATCAATACATCACACAAATTCAATTCCCGTGGCGGACTGATAATGAATGTTAATCACCAAGCTAAATTCATACTAATTACCCTAATCATTAAACAGGACTGCTCAAACTCGATTCACCAACCCAAATCTGCATATACAACAATTGCTATCAAATTAAACAAAACGCCCAAAAATTCTTGGAATTTATTTGAAAGCATCCTGACATTCACAAAACACGACACGAAGAGCGTGATAATGACAGTTCAGCAAACAGGAAAGCTAAAAGCGATACTAGAGAACCATACCCCACTGACATCAAAATAAAATGATTATCCATCACCAATACAACCAACAAACATCGCCCAACACATTAACTATGCCTCCTAATGTGGCACCCGTTTTGACCATAAGGGTAACAAGAGAACTACAAAACAACCCAAACAAAGCACTCAAAAGTCGGATGTATAACAGAAGTACATCACAATACCCTAACAACACCTACGATGACACACACTTAGAAATAATAGGCCTCAGTCTACCATAAAACATAACACACAACACTTGTGCCTTACACTGCCTTCCAACCTCGATAATCACAGGTTAACACAAGCCTCCTCTTCTTTGCATTAGTTAGACAACGAGAATTCTGTATAACATTCACCTCTACAAAACAACACCTCACTACACAAACAAATAGCACACTCGAGCTCACAAAATTATTAAGGAAATCGAAACCAAACAATATATAAGTACTCAGTCCACCAGACAGAATTAAGCAGAATTCAACTCTGTCCAATTAACAATTAAGTCATCCTTGCCAAAGCAAGATGCGACCACCACCAAAACTTCAACTTATATAAATCTAGGTCAACTTTCAACCAAACCACTTCAAGCACTCTGTTGTACCAAGATGCAACCTGACCCTGGAAAGCTGTCACATTTTACTAGACTGTCCTTTACACTAACATCCCAGGAAAAACTGGGAAATTTCAGCCCTAAGCGGCTTCAGGAGGAGGTGGCACGAGCAGTGGCAGGTATTGCTGAATGAGGTGTGGCCACGCCCAAGAGGTAGGGTGGCAAGGGTGAGAATGAATATATATAATAGATATATAATAATATATTATAATATATATTATATTATATATCATATATATATATATAATATGTATAATATATATATATTTATATAATATATTCAGCTGTAGCATGGAGCAGGCAGCTCAATTATTACAGCCATGGCCAAACATACTCGGTTTTGCCACAAGCGCAGATGCAGACTGTAAGCTTGTTGATGGACAAGAAGCTATGTTAATTCAAACACCAATACGAGCACAGTATGTGTCGAGGAACAGCAATACAATTCAGTTACTACTGCAGGAGGTTCAACACACTTCTTGCTCATCCTGGACAAATATTCGGACACCTAATGTTATTCAAGGATGCAGAGTAGGAAGTGCAAACCAGGTGGGATTAGTATATATAATATATATATAATATATATATAATTATATATAATATATATATATTTAGATAGATATATATAAGCCTTATATATATTATATATATATATATATAACATATATATATATTATATATATATATATAATATTAATATATTATATTATATATATTAAATATATATATATATAATATTATATAATATTATATATTATATAGTATATTATATATATATTATAGTAGTATATATATTAGTGAGGACGCATATGAAATTTTGCCGATGACGATTATAGTAAACTTTGACGATAGACAAATTATTTGAAAATATATTTAAAAAAAATTTCTCTCTCTCTCTCTCTAATAATATATAATATATATATATATATTATATAGATAATATATATATATATATATATATATATATATATATATTATATAGTATAATATTATATATATATATATATTATATTATTATATATAATATATAGTATTATATATACATATATATATATTACAGCTTGTACGGAGGCTGTAGGGGTTCAACCCTCCGAAATTATTTAAGAGATCAAAATTTTGATTCTCTAAGTCTCTAATAATATAATAATAATTAATGAATATGAAAAGTATTTATTTTAATCGAAATGAGGAGACATGTGTGTCCGTACCGATTTCTATAGTTTCACAGTGGCTGTTCCTCATAGACTGTATAAAATATTTTAGACCAGGGACTTAAATGTAAGGTTTTACAGTTGAAGATATAGCAAAATTGGCAACCTGCAGTTAGGCAACTTAATGAGTGGCATGTATAATATTTAAAAAGATAAGGAGGAGACTGTAATGTTGATGGGACTAGCAAGTTCTTCCTCTTCAACTAAATCTTTCCTCTTCCTCATTAAACATGGTCGATCGTGCTGTGTTCTCTGGCCATTAGGTAGGACAGTGCCGTATCCGGGGGTGGAAAAATTCTCGTTCTCAATCACTCTCGCCAATTTTCATACAGCTAGAAATTGTTGCAGGGGATACTCTTCGACGGGCAAATGGAATTCATCAAACAAAAGTGCGCTATCCTCCTTGCTTGTTCTCATTTACTGACAAATCTTTCTGCTACTTGCAAAAACATAATCGTAGCAACCATTTTCTGTAAATCTCCCTTCTCTCTGATGTTACTGTTAGTTAATTTCTCCAAACTGAAAAGGGCAATTCTCTTTGCCTACCTATTTTCACTAACTCACCTAGACGATTCTGGATATTTTCTCTCCTACTCCTTCTCCTCTCAGGTTGTCCTATGCCTTTGCCTGTGATTACATTTTGATCGGGTGCATGGGCCTTGAAATCTAAGAAGGATAGGAAGACGGGTGGCCTAGATGGCATTCCTCCCAAGTTTTGAGGGAGTGTTGCTTCCTGCTATCCCCGCCCTCTTGTTCAAACCACTATACTCCCTATGTCTCAACACTAGCACTTTACCTCAGTGTTGGAAGCTCGCGCATGTCCAACCTATTCCAAAAGAGGAAGCCGCTCTGATTCTTCAACTATCGCGCTATAGCTCTCACTGTATTCTATCTAAAATCTCTTTGAAACCCTCTCAACTCTCACTTCTTTAGATTATCTGGAGACTCATTCCCTTCTTTCTGATAGCCAGTTACTGCTTTCAGACGCTTAGACGGTTCTTCTAGGCGATTAACTTTCCTATCTAAACCGAGATTTATGGTTTTCACTCTTAGGAACTACAGGGGAGAGTGCTGGATGGCGCTTGACATATCAAAGCATTTGACTGAGTATGGACGCCGTCACTGCTCTCAAGCTCCCTTTTTTGGGTTTACTCTTTCTTTTTGCTAATTATGTCTAGCTTTCTTTCAAAAATCTCTAAATATCGCTGTTTTGATGGGCGACTTCTTCTTTTTTCTGTCAATAGCTGGTGTTCCTCAGGGTTCTGTTCTTATCTCTTACTTTATTCCTACTTTTCATTAATGATCTTCTCACAGGCACATCTAACTCTATCCTCAATATACCGAGTGCTCGACCCTTCATTCTCAACTCATTTCAGTTCTGCTTCCTCTTCTTACTTCTAGAATTGCCTCTCGTCTTAATCTTTCCTATTCTATTCTCACTGATCTGGATAGATTTTCCGGATGGGGTCGTCTCAACCTTGTTAAATTCAATTCTTTAAAAACAACCAACTAATGCAAATCTCCTTCTCTGAAACGCCTAACTTTCCTATCTTCTTTCGACGGTTTTCTCTCGTCTCCCTGTTGACAATATAACCATCCTTGGCCTTAACATAAACAAAAAAATGTCCTTGGAAACTTCCATGTCACAACGGTCTTGCGTAGGGCAGGCCTCAAAAGAAACTGGGATGTTCTGTTCATATTTCGGGAATTTTTTCCTCTTCTCATTTGCTCCAGCTATACAAGGGTCTCATCCTCATCCGCCCTTGTATGGAGTACCCGGCTTTTGGATAGGGTCGAGTCAACGGCCAAAAACGCTATTATAAAATGTTGCTGTTGGTGCTTTAGTCTCTATTCACAGTGCATCCCAGCTGGGCAAGTCTCGAGGGAATTATCATTTGGTGACCACCTCCTTACAACGGCCCTCGTAGCACAAAGGTGTGATATGCGCACAAGTTTTGTCGTGTGATATTGGGAACATCCAGGCTAGTTCGGCTTGTGGTGCCTTCATTCATTCCGCGCCACCTCTGTTCTGTGGAGATCTCTTCCATTTCTGTATGTTCCTGTTTGAATTAATTCCTCACTTTAACTTTTAAAGCCTGATCTATGCTCATCTACGTAATTTGGGCTAGAGGGGGGTGAACTTTGGAGCGTACTACACCCCCTCCTTGATAGGGCCTTTGACTGTGAGTGGTGGTGACAACTGTAAAAAAGAAAAAATCCTTAGAGTATTCGAATGTGGCAAATGAACTAAATCCACTACTCACCCATTCAAAACAGTCATTCAGATGATCCCAGAAAATCGTACTCTTTCAACATTACCCTCAGATGGACCATATGGTACAACCACACTACTTTTTACCATTCAAACTTAAATTTAACCTTTAGAATTCTTGCACTCACACACCACAAAATCTACCATAGCTCTGTACCACAAGTCACTTCTCAGAATTGCAAATCTTTTGGTTTCCCCTCTCCCCTTCTCCACTCCAGTATACGAACATTTCACACCACACCATTAATTTTCACCTTTCCTTTTATCTTTGTTTCAGTCACAGCTGCAATCAAAATTTGCCCTTTCTAAAAAACATCCATCACCTCTCTTATTCTCCTCAACATTTATTCTCTGAATTCCATGTATCCATACGATTCATATAATTTCGAGCCGAAAGATGTAGAACGCGCTTACGGCGACACGACCTTCTCTGGAGCCATGCATTGCATTCCTCGGCAACAGATAAGTGGTAGTGGGGCAGCCAACCAAACTACCACCATCACTTAGCTGCCTTCTACGACACGCAAGGACATACGATGTGGGCAACTTTTTTCTCCCCACACATAGGATATAAGGGATGGGATTTTCTGGAAGAGGGTGTGGATATAAGATATGTCGTATATGATTGTTAGGATAAAAGGATGTGTCTCGGGATGAGTGTGGTATGGAACGCGAAACAGAAAGGCGAACCATTAGCAACGTCATACATACCATAATCAAGAATGGGGTATATATATATATATATATATATTTAATATATTATATATAGTATATAGATATATATATATTATATATATATATATATATATATATATTATATATTATATATATATTATTATATGATATATATCATATTATATATATTATTATATTAATATTATCAAAAATTCTTAATATTCCTGTTTCAATTAATCGTCAAAAATTGACGATGACGATGACGATTGAAAAAAATATGCAGATTCGATGACGATTAATCGTCCATCACTTATATATATAGGTATATATAATATAGTATATATATATATATATATATATATATATATATATATATATATATATATATATTATTTATATATATATATTAAAATTTATATTATATATATATATAGTCAGGTTTTCCTTAATTAATTTATTATTAATGTTAATGGTGTAGCTACTGTCATACAATCATTACATGTTTATTTCACTTATATTAGCACCAGGACTTTTTAACTGTATAGTGCGTGTTCGGCCAGCAACTGAATGTGCTGGCCCAGACCAAAATGCAAAAGCTGCGCAACTGCCAGTCAAGTTCCTGCACCGCAAGTTGGTTTCACATTAGAATGCAGCAGGCATCGATACCTATACAGAATCCCCATTTCTACAGCTGCGACGTGGGACAATTTTACAGACCATTCCGTTTCGCTGTTTCAAATTATGCAAAATGTTAGTGCAGGCAAATGGCAGGACACTTCAAGTATATCCCACAGGTTGACGCAGGTTATTATTTGGGGTATATTTTCATAATTAATATTTTATTTATTTTTTTTTCATCTCTGCAATGCGTTTTTAAATTTATATTTACTGTATTTTATGATTTGTTAGTATTATATAATTTTATTTCAGCAGCAGCAGATGACATTTTTTTTTTTTCCCCCCAACCCCAGCCAGAATAGCTCAATACTAAATGCCAAAGACAAATTTCAGCAAGTCAGGCATGGTTATGCTGGTGGGGGTATGCTTATCATTAGGACTGGGAACTTTGCGCTACATCGATAGCCACCTATTGTGTCCTCTCAGAATGTTACGACTTCACGTGGACAACTACGGACGTCACTTCACCTTCTGCGATTTACCCTCACAAATCAGGTGCAGCTCCACATCAACTTGGCCCATTCAGAAGAAAAAAGCTTCAGGTTCCAGCAGCAGCATCAGCAAACAGCAACAGCGCGCAGCAGCGAGCAACAACAACAACACATCTATCACGGTAGTTCATTGGTTTAAAATAGATTGAATTTCCATCGGTCAATTTTTATTTCAATTTACTACCATTCTGTCTTTCAGGGTTAGGCAAAAAAAAAAACTTTTTCTTTTAAACTGTGATGCAAGGGACTGGCTATTATTTTTTTTATATTTTTTTTTTTTTTTTGTTTTTTTTTTTGAAATATAAATTTGAACCCCTATAAATCACTAATTATATAGCTAATTTATATAAGTTTAGGAAATATAAATATGATTAGGTTTAAGTTATTCAAATTATATACGCGAGGGGGGGGGTATATATATAGATATTATATATATTTATAGTATATTTTAATATATAATATTATATATAATTATTTTATTATATATATATATAGATATATACTATATATATATATAATATTATATATATATATATATATTATATACCGGTATATATATATTATATATACATATATATTATATATATATATATATATATATATATATATATATGTATATATATATAATATGCTGAAGAATCTAATTTTATTTTATTTTCCCTCAAAATAGCTATAATAATTTATGAAATTTACTCGACTGTATAGATGAAATCTACTTATCATTAATTAGGTGAGTGATAACTAGGGATAATTATTAATTTAGAAAAAAGATTGCAAAAAAGATTAAAAAATTCATAATTTTTTCATAAAAAATCTATTGATTTGATCAACTGATTAAATCAATTTGATTTAATCAGCGCCAACCCTGCCTAACATATTATGAAAATAATATTTTAAGCTAAGGAATTTACTCCGTTCCACATGAGCCTTGAAGAAATTAATTAGTATTGAAGTACCTAGGGGTCAATGGTCATAGAACTTTCTTGGGCATTACCACAAGATATGTAGTTATTACCCCTAGACTTGAAATTGAGTTGAAAACATACCAATTGCTTTTATAATTATAGCATATGGTATTTGTTATATTTCACTAAATCTGTAAAATACAAACACCCAAATTCAGGTTAGTTCATTGCTTCATTTGTAATGAGGATACAGTCATACAAGCTGAAAAGTATGTATTTATATACAGTTATACTTCATAAATCAACTTTAAAAGTAAAAAAAAAATTAACAAAATAATCAAAGGAAAAATGAACTGCATTTAATATGAAAATAATTAATCAAAATTATCAACCTTATTACTAAGCAAAACAATTTCATTGAAAACATTTTCACTTCCGTTTTTGAAAAAAATGATTGGATTCATTTTTTGATAAAATATCGAATAAGAGCTATTAATGTTGCCGAGCAATTTGAATACAGGTTTTTGGGGTTCAACATATTTTTGTACTTTGTTTTTGTTTTTAAGTTTGAGAACGGGAAATTCCTTTTTTTTTTTTTTTAAAGATGTTTTGTTCTGAAACTCATTACATTTGCAAGTAAGTTTAAGAAGTACCTCTGCCAGTGTACGAGATTCTTCTAGCAATTGATAATTTCACAGTTTGTGGGAATTCCACTATGCCATTGACGTATGTGGACTCAAACCCTGAAAAGTAAACAGAGAACCGCTTGCTTCCCAAATTTGGTTAAGATGCATTACAACTGAATACATGATGTCACCAAAGAAGAGTCTTCACAAATTGTATCGTTTTGCTGTACTTTGCATGCACAGAGAGAAGCTAGATCCAAAGGTCCAATACTGAATCTATTTCTCTGGCCAAAATGTCATTGCCCTTCTTTTCTCACCTCTTCATATACCTTATTCTCTTTCCAGTTCTACATTTTTGTCTTCAAAATTAATGAGTAATATATCCTTTCTCATAGTATTAATTTTTGTGTATAACTTCTTAATTTCTTTCATTTCTCAATTTGTATGATAACGGTAGGCTAACCGTTTTTTCCGTTTGCAACCCGTTTTGCTTTAAAGTTCTACATAAGACTTGCACTTCTATATTTCTTTTACAATTTGAAAATAAATTTTAAATTTGATTATCGTCCATCTTTTTTCAGACTTAAACTTGAAATCCTTTTTCTTCACTTACAAATATTTGGTTTCTTCATGCTTCTTCATTTTCTTTGATAAGTATTTTTATTATTCCTCCTCATTTTTTTCGGTTTCACTCGTTTATCTATTCTATCCTTAATTATTATTTCTTCATTCTCATCCAACATTTTCCCTTAGCGTGTCATGCTTTTCTTTCTTTTGTTTTGATATTTTTTTTCTTGTGTACTCTAACAATTTCTTCTGTTGCACCACCATGTTTGATGAAATTTCTCTTGATATTGAAGCATCAATAAAACTCACCTGAGAAGTTCTACTAGAAGATGAGAGAGATCCACGTAGTTTATTTTTGGTCGAAGATAAAATAGAAGTGTTTAGGGATTAAGTTTTGGATGACTCAGAAACATAATTAAGCTATTAAACTTCGCAGCTTAAATTACTTTATGTCGATACAACATGGTGGATCCAAACAAGCAGAAGTACGGTTAATGTGTTTTTACTTAAGGAATAAGGTAAATTAATAACAAGGTCACGACCGCCTTTTTTTAATTTAATACTATTATTGTTTTTCTGTAATACAAAAAATAATAAATACACTGATATCACTTATTAGAAAAAAAATGCATTCACTACTATGTAAAATTATTGCACCAGTTCGGTTGTCGAGAGACGGAGGGAGGAGAGGAGCGATGTAGAGTGAAAAATAAACTATCGACTGTAAATCCTGTCTTCAATGGTAGAATTTTCTCCTCGTTCTGCCAATTATAAAAAATATGATTTGTTAGTTTAGTGGATTTAATCAACGTTTATCGTGAATAGTGGTTACCATCTATTCCTATTACTTTATCAGTCCCCTCTAAACATTTCTCACTCTTTCTTTGTGTAAGTAAGCAAGTTATGCACCTTATTTGAAGCGTCAGTTATATTTTATGTACCCCCAACTTTTCGATTAAGGTTCTTTTTGATATGATCACTGATTCTTGCTTTACATATAGGTACATCCTGTTGTATCGTCAGAGCTTAGTATTTCTTTAGATTACATCTTCTATGTGCTCAGTTATGTTAGTCGTTACCTGAATTAGGTTAGGTAATAATGTGATTTTCCAACACTAGGTTAATTAGGTGAGGGAATCTCCTGCTCAGTAAACAGACAATTCTTGTTACTTATCTTTCCAATTCCCAGTTATTGGTATCTTTTACTTGGTTTCCTAGTCCATCTTTCATGTACTGTTACTCCAAGAAGTTTACGCAGCGTTGTACTATTAAATTTTAGTACAACAGCATTCAGTTTGGTATCTTAACCTTTTTCATCTTGAAAATTTTAACCATTATAGAGGAATTATTCTTGTAGCTCTGAAAATAACTTATCCATTTTTACTATTGGTTTTCCCTTTTTTAATTGCAAATTTCTGCGTTTTATTTTCATCCTCGCAGTTATAGCTATATCCACCAAAGTGTAAATTTTCTTTTTTTCTCTCAGCCCATTGCCACTACTACCAGTGTGTACAGTGGGAGAACTCACTACCATTTTAGTTTGGATTCCTTTTGCATGCATAGACCAGTATTCTAAGTCTTTATAAATGTCTTCCCTTAATTTTTGAAGTCTTCAAAACTTTGATTCATTATGCAACTTTTTTCTAAGAGTTTCCATATTTTTTTCATAACTCTCCTGACTGAAATATACATGTACTTGTTACTCAATTCTTCTTCCTCTTTCTTTTTGGGTTTTCTCCGTTTTGTTTATTCCTGTTTAGTTTTATGCACAGGACAATCTTCTGGCTAATTTTTTCATCAAAGATTGTCTTGCATATATCTTCTTTTAAAGCTAATTCGATGCTTGGAATTCTTTTCAATTTATTATTATATATAATATATATATATTATATATATAGTATTATTTATATATATATATATTATATATTATATATATTATTATATATAATTATATATAATTATATAATTATATATAATATAATATATATATTAAGGCTTGCAAAATGCGATATGTAGTCCAGGATTAACAGTGCGTTCCCGTGTCCCAAACTTCAACATGCATTAGACAATCTGTTTCATCAGTTCAGATCAACAGGAATGCAGCGCGCAGCAGCATTCCAGATGCCTTCCATACGCAAGTTAGCTCCAACCTATTATCCACACATTCCAGGAATTGGACAGTTAGTTAAAGCTTTGTAAAGTGTTTAAATATATATATAATATATATTTTTATATAATATATAGAATAATATATATATATATATATTATATATATTATAATATATATATATATATATTATATAATAATAATTATAATATATATATATATATATATAACGCTGAAGAGAAGAGTACGATTTTTTTTGGATAATCTGTAATGTGTTCTGGCTGGGTGTGAGTAGGAGTTCAAGATTGCATAGTGTTGGGGGACTGACTGGTTTGAAGGTGATCAAAAAAAGGATGGTATAACAGGTCGTTTTGGGGGGTGGCGGCGAGAAAATGAGAATGGTGAAGGTGTTGATTTCTGTTGAAGAGGGGGTGATGTGTGTAGTAAACTTTCTTTTAAACAAAGTAGATAATCCATAGGTATACTAGATTGGTGTAGGTATGGAAATGGTATCGAAGTGAAAGTCATTGAATTAATTTTGATGTTTGATGTATTTTAATCGAGTGACGGGGTTTAGGAATGGGATTATCGCAGGATCATTATTGTTGTTCTATGTAAAATTAAGTTAGTGGGGCTTGGATGGAGGAGAAGGTGATAAGGAAGGAATAGGGTAAAATTAAGAGTGAGAAGTAAGTGAACAAGACACAATAAGCTAAGTATGTAAGAGCGCTCGCTAGTAAAATGATTGAATGTGTGAACAAGTTGATACTGAGAAAATCTGGGGGCAACATGAAGGAAGCAATTGTTCAGTAGTGCAAAGGAAGTGATGTGCGATGTGCATTAAAGTAGGAAGTAAGAATGTTAACAGTGAATGTGGAAGAAGAGATGATGAAAAGCGGTTTAAGGTTAAAAAAGAAGCCGTCTGGTGAATGTGATAAAAGCAAGAATATGAAGTCCAAAAGAAAGATGCGTGAAATATATATAAGAAGAAAAAGAAATACTAAAACGCGTGTACGTAGGAGAAAAAGAGGTAAATGAACCAGTTTGCAAAGATGGATGAATGAGGACTTACAAGGAATAGGAAGCTCTTCTGAGAGGCGCGAAGCGTTAAGAATGAGAATAAGGGGATCTGCTTAGAATATGATAGGGATGGTGCTTTTGTACTGATGAAATGGATGTGTGAGAGGAGTGTGGAAAGAGCACTTCGAAAATCTGCCAATATTAACAGTAATGAAGAGTGATAGTGAATGTGTGTGGGTTTGATGGTGCAGAAGGAATAGATATTTTAGGGATGAGGTTATTTATAAGGAGGAGGGAATTGGGTCAGGAGTGAAAAAAGCTTGAAGAATGGTAAAAATTCTACAGGATATAGATGACAGATTACTGTGATATGATCAAGAACGGAGGCGAGATGGTGATTGATTGGATTTGGAAGTGTGTAATAAAGCGTTTATAGAGGTATAGTTCCAAGGATTGGAGGGAGAGCGGTAATAAGTACCCTTATATAAGGGTAAGGAGAAAAGGGGAACTGTAGAAAATTATAGGGAATAAGCTTTATTGATGTTGTAGGGAAGGTATATCTGGTTTTGGTCGAAAGAGTGGGTCGAGTGACGAAGGAGCTTGTATTGTGAAGACAAGCGTGCCGTTTTAGGATGGTAGAGGATGGTGTGGATTAAATGCATTTACATTGAAACAAATGATTGAGAAAATGAGGGAGAAGAAGAATAAATTGTATTTAGGTTTTTGGATTTGCAAACAGGGGGCATGATAAGAGTTAATAGGGAAGTTGGTTGGCAGGTGTTAGTGATATATGGTGTTTGGTGGTAGGCTTCTGAATAGATCAAAAGTATGTTATGACGATAGTGAGCGTGCACGTAAGAATAAATGCGTGTCAAATGGGATTTGTCTTAGGTTGAAATAGCGGAGTGAGGACAGGGTGTGGTCTATGTCTTCCTTGGTTAATTCAATTTGTATGTGGATTGGAGTTATGCAAAAGAATTCAGAGGTGGGGATGGAGGAAACTGGTGGTTAGAATGGTGAAATGGAGATTGAGTGCGAGGTGCACCTACATGATTATATGCGGATTTAGATTGTTCTGTGTTGAGCGAATCGAAGAGAGTTGAGAGATTGGTAGAGGATTTGCAGGGTGTGTAAAAGGAGGGGCTGAAAGATTAAACGTGGATAAGAGTAAGGTTATGGTGTGAGGAGACACTCCCACTGTGTTTAAGTTAGGTTAGTGAGTGAGCAGCTGGAACAAGTGTCTGAGTTTAATATTTAGGTATATGTTGGATGAGAAGGGACGGCGATGCAGAGTGTAGTAGGAAATTGTGAATGGCAGGAAGGTGGGCTGGATGCAATTAAATCGTTGGTGAATGTAAAGGACTAAGTCTGGAGTGTTCGCTAGGGTTTAACATGAGGTATGTGTTACCTGTGTTATTTGTATAGTAGTGGATATGGTCCTGAATACAGAAGTTAGGAGATCTAAAGTGGCAATCGTTCAGATTGGACAATATAGGGGTTGTGCTAGGTGTGAGAAGATTGATAAAATGAGAATGGAACTTGATTAGAGGTGGTGTCGGTGTGAAGAAGAGCGGGTAAATAGAGAATAAATGAAAGTATGTTTGAGAGTTATGGTCATGTGGAAAGGATGAATGTAGACTTCGGTTGGTTAAGCGGATGCTATAGTGGTAGTGTGTTGGGAAGAACCGGCGGGAGACTGAAGAAAAAGTGGATTGAGTCGGTAAGCGAATGTTTGAAGGAGAGAAATAGTGAGTCTTAGGGTAAAGGGGGCGAAGAAAGGGAAAAAAGGGTTGATAACAGGAGTGAATGGCGGGGGATTGTGAAGGGGTCATGGTTGTGGCCACCTGGGCCAAGGGATGAACCCTTCATTGACGATATACCATAGTGAGGATCCATCGCTGTCCCATGAATGCTTTGGGTGGTCTTTCGACTGCGACTGAGTTCCACAATAAATGGTACTGAGGGACGGTAAGACTGGGCTTTCTTTTCGGGACTTGTGTCATGTTCTTCATTCTGCTTTTCTTTCGAATGCCCCGTCGCGCACCTTCTCCCATTCTGGGAAAATATAAGGGAAGATAAAGAAAGATTTATATATATTTTATATATATATATATATTATATATATATATTATATATATATATATATATATATATAAATAATATATATTATTGTATATATAATTATTATATATATATTATATATATATTATATATATATAATTTAATTACAGGTACAAGTAATATTCACGTCGATCTTAGCTTCCTTTATTCCGGTGCTTCAACAGATTTCATTCTCTTTGTCGACAACTCAAGCTCACAAGTGGCCCCAATACAAGGACAGATTTTTACGGATGGAGGTGCACTCAAATAATAAGTAAGGTATGACAAATAGTAATAATTTTTAATGGTTCCTCCCATTCTCTTAACAACATAGCCTGATATAGTTGATTAGTCTTGGATATATTTCTATTGAAGTCTTGAAACTCTAGTATCCAATGGGCTTAACTAAAAGATGAGTGTTAGGTTGCAAGGACAGCCGGCCTTGAAGTTGGGAATTCTGCCCAGCCCATCTATGTATAACCCTAAATAAGGACAAAAAGAATGTAATGAAGGGTTTAGTTTATTTTTGAAACTGAAAGTTTGGCTTTATCATGAGTGTCCAAGATTTTCCTGTAGTATGATTTCCAATAATCAGTGGGTCAGCAATCTGATTCTTTATGATGAAACTTTTTTTTTTTTTTTACTCAAACTCAAGCTTGTCCTACTATCACACAAATTTTATATAATATTATATATATTATATTAGATATATATTTAGATATATTATATTATATTATATATATATATATAATATATATATATATATATTAATATATTATTATAATTTATACTATATATATAATAATATATAAGTATACAGAGTTGGTGTAGGTAGAGATGGTATTCGAAGTGAAAGTATGAAATTGATTTTGTGTGGTGAAGAAGGAGATGTCGAAGTATGTGTTGGATGTTAAATCAGTGAGAGTTTAGGAATTGGATTAATTCGATCATTATGTTTTCACATGTAAAATTAGTTAGTAGGGGGCTTGGATGGAGAGGAGTGATACGAAAGGAAGTAGGTAAAAATTAGAGTGAGAGTTAAGTGCAGCAAGACAATAAGGATGAAGTATGTAGAGCGCTCGCTTAGTAAATCGTGAATGTGAAAGTTGATACTGAACAAATCTGGGGGCAAATGAAGGAAGCAAATTGTTAGCAGTGCAAAGGAAGTGTGTGGATGTGCTAAGTAGGAAGTAAGAATGTATGTTACTAAAGAATGGTGGAATGAAGAGGTGAGGAAAGCGGTTAAAGATAGGTAAAAAAGAAGCGTGGTTTGAACTGTACCAGAAAGCAAAATCATGAAGGTTCAAGAAGAAGATTGCTGGAATTATATAAGGAGGAAAAAGATACTAAAGAGTGCATACGTTAGGATGAAAACAAGAGTAAAGAACAGTTTAGAGGAGATGGAATGAGACATACAGGAAATATGAAGCTCTTCTGGAAGGAGGCGAAAGGTTAAGAATGAGAATAAAGAGAATCTGCTTAGAATTAATGAATAGGGATGGTGCTTTTGAACTGATGAAATGGATGTGAGGGATGTGCGAAAGACAACACTTCGAAAATCCTGACAAATATTAACAGTAATAGATGAGTGTTAGGTGAATGTAGGTGGGCTTTTGAGGTGCAAGAAGAAGATAGGTATTTTGGGGATGAGGTTATTAGTAAGGAGGGTAAATGGGGTAGGGTGAGAAAGTTGAAGAATGGTAAATCCTGCAGGTATAGATTTAAAATTACTGTGAAATGATCAGAGCGGAGGGCGAGAATGGTGTATTGATTGGATTTCGGAACGTTGGTGTAATTAAGGCGTTTATGGAGGTATAGTTCCAAGGGATTAGGAGGAGAGCAGTAAATAGTACCCTTATATATAAGGGTAAGGAGAAAAGGGGAACTGTAGGAAATTATAGGGGAATAAAGTTTATTGAGTGTTGTAGAGGAAGGTACTATGGCGTGGTATTTTGGTCGAAAGAGTGGATCGAGTGACTGAGGGACTGATTGGTGCAGAACAAGTGGCTTTAGGAGTGGTAGAGGATGTGTGGATCAAATCTTGTACATTTGAACAAATGATGTGAGAAAAGAGGAGCAAGAGAATACAACATATATTTAGGTTTTATGGATTTACAAACAGACGTATATGAGTAGAGAGAGTTAATAGGGAAGCTTATGGCAGGTATTAGTGAATTATATGGTGTTAGTGATATATGGCTTCTGAATGGAATCAAAAGTTATGTATGACGATAGTGAAGCATGTTGTAAGAATAAAATGGTGTCAATGGTGTATTGGTTTAGGATTATAGGGAGTGAACAGGGTTGTGTTCAGGTTTCCTTGGTATCTCAATTTGTATATAGTGGGTTAGAAAGAATTCGAGGTGGGGATGGCAGGAAAAATGGTGTTAGAATTGATGGGAGAATCCGAGAATGAGTGGTGCGGTGCCGGCTACCTAATTATATGCCGGATGATTTGGTTCTGTGGTGGCGAATCTGAAGAGGTTTGAGAGGATATTGTAAGAGAGATTTGGCAGGGTATGAAAAGGAGGCGGTTTGAAAGTAACTTAGATAAGAAAGGTTATTGTTGTGAGTGAGGAAAGTCCTCAGTGTGAGTTATGTTAGATGGGAGCAGCTGGAGCAGTGTCTGAGTTTAAATACTTGGGTATGTGTTGGATGAGAGCGACGAGATGATTGCAGAATGTAGTAGGAAAAGTTGTGAATGGCAGGAAGGTTGCTCGTGCAATTAAATCGTTGGTGAATGTAAAGGACTAAGTCTTTGAGTGCGCTAAGGTCTTACATGAGGGTATGTTTGTTACCTGTGTTATTTGTGATGGTAGTGAATATGGTCTGGAATAAGAAATATAAATCTAAAGTTCAATGTGTTCAAGATGGACAATCTTAGGGGCGTGTTAGTGTGAGAAGAATTAATAAAATGAGACATGAACGTATTAGAGAGTTGGTGTGGTGTAGGGGGTAAATGAGAGAATAAATGAAAGTATGTTGAATAGGTTTGGTCACGTGGAAAGGATGAATGATAGTCGGTTGGCAAAGCGGATAGTTGTATAGTGGAGAGTGTGTTGGGACCGACCGGCTGGAGACGAAGAGAAAAGTGGATTGAAGTCGGTGAACGAATGTACTGAAGGAGAGAAATGCGAGTTTGCAGAGGCGAGAATAAAGGTGCATGATAGGAGAGAATGCGGGTTTTGTATGGGGCATGGTTGTGGCCCACCTGGGCAAGGACATGAACCCGTTACATTGACGAATTTACCAGAGTGAGGTCCGTCAGCTGGTCCATGAAGCTTGAGGTGGATTTTCTGTCTGTGACGAGCTTTCACTAATTAATGGGTACAGAGGGGGCGGTTAAGGCTGGCTGTTCTTTTCGACATTCTGATCATACTCTCCTTACTGCTTTTTCCTTTTCCGATGTTGTAGCGCTCAGATTACTTCAATTGGGGAAAATAAGTGTTAGGTGAACGAAAGAAAGATAATATATATATCTTATATATATATATATATATATATAATATATATATAGTATATAGTTATATATATATATATATATATATATATATATATATATATATTATATATAGTATATATATATATATATATATATATATATATATATATATATATATA
>JABUQX010044412.1:67500-89432 GCA_015478945.1 Trachelipus rathkii | reverse complement strand
ACAAAAGAACCAGACTAGAGCATGTTGTTAGGATTAGAAGCGCATATATATTTACCTACTACTTACTTTCTTAATCATTATATTATATACTATACTTATATAATCTACCTATATATTATTATAATGATATATATATATTATTACTATATTATAATATATACTATTTATAAATATATTTATTTATATATAATAGTATATAATATATATATATCATATTTATATATAAATATATATATAAATATATTATATATATATATATACTATATTTATATATAATATATTAATATATATATAATATATAGTATACTTATTAATATGCACAATTTTATTAATTTTGTAGTGAGGTATTTGAAGGGTTCACTTTCGGATCGGTTTAAATCCTATCCATTCACTCTTTCCCCAAGATGCATAAAAATTTCAATAAATTTTTCTGTGGAGATGAGAAAAAGCAGAAAAGTTATTTTATTAATATTTTGCATAGTTTACTGAGTTCTTCAATGTCACATACAGCAGACACAATATTCCAAAAAAAAAAAATATAGTGGCTCCAAGTCCTTTGTTCACAAGTTTTGTGGAAATTTTAAAAAAGTTTTAAAAATTTTCCCAATTCCAAAAAAAATTTCAACTGTTTGAACTTGTATCAACCCAACCTTTTGAATAATATTATTCTGATTTTAGCTATTGTTTGATGCTAAATTTTCTCTGAAAAATATTTCTCTAAGTTCAGAGTATACTTAACCTTAACCAGAAAACCCTAAATCCAACCCCACCCAACTTCTCAACCGCGCTTATTCCTTCTCATAATGACATTCAAACTTTATTCCCCCTCCATGCCCTCCCGTTACCCAGCAAAACCCCATGAGACCACAGGCCAATAATCGCGCTTACACAATACCCCCTATCCATAAACAAGCTAAACTACACACTTAACGCAACCTTACAAACTGCCCCCAAAAAGTAAACAACTTTATAAACTCCCCTCCCCAAAAAAAAATTTGCCCTATAGAAGAAAACTACTGTCCCAGAACGAGCGCCAAACTTGACGTGACCTCGCCCAGGAAGCTGATTTCAGGCGTACCACTCAAGAACTCTTAATCATAAATATGATTCAAACGACAATCTTTACCTTCCCCCACCCCCTTCGAACCAGATGCATTATTCCGCGACACATGGGACTACTTCTGCAGGTTGCCTACCACTCATTCTCGAACGCCCATGTGCCCGACTTCTCTTATATCCTTTCCGCTTTCTCGAACTGTTGGACACCCTCCCAAGAGCAGTCGGCTCGGGCTTCCTGGAAGGCCGAGTGTGGCCCTCCAATTGAGGTGAGCCAGGGGCAGAAGTACAGTAATTTATTATATACTATTGTATATATATATATATTATATAATATATATATTTATATATATTATATCACTGTATCATACTTCAATATAACTTATTATAAATCATATATACTATTTTTATAATAGCATATACCCTACGGTCTATCTGCTTCCAGGCCTTAATTCATGTCACTTTTTTTCTTCGTTAAACCTTATTTAATGGTCGAACAAATCATATATAAAATGATGCAACATCATTTTTGATGCAGAACTTTACAACTGTTTTTCTTGTGTTTCTCTTCACAATTTGCAAGGTGAAATATTATAAATATAAAAAATAAAATTTCGTTTAATTTTTAAAATATTTTAGGTTTAAGTTTAAACTTGAGTTTAAGTATAAGTTTACATAATTTAAATTTTTTAAAATATTTAAAGGACCAACCGATGTTATTGCTATTTTATTAATTATTTTTAAATAGATTAACTTCACAAATTTTTATTTCTAACTTTTTATTGGAATGTTTGGATCCATGCATCAATATGCCCTGATGAGGTGGAGGAGCATAATACGACATGACTTTTTCTATTATACCCTTATATATAACTATATCTATATATATATATATATATATATACTATAATTTTATATACTATATATATATAACTATATAATATATATATTTATATATATTTTTACTATTATATATATATTATATTATACTATATTACGATTCATATATTTTTAATATGCCTACTCCATAAAAATATTGTCCTAGATCTTGCAACATGTATGTTTAATTTATTTTAAAAAAGATTTTACTTACCTTGTCTATAACATCGAAAAATTGATTATAAAAATGGTATTAGTAGCTTAGAGAGGCTTCACCCCCAATTTTTAAAAAATCGCAGCATAGGCTATAAAAATATAATGAAGAATAAAAAAAATGTACCCCCCGTCTCTTTACGAAAACGTCTACCAGCCCTCTGTAGTTATTAAAACCCCAGACTTTAATTACATTTTTATTCATTCCAGCGTTCGAGGTCTCACCTTTCCCCATGCCTCTATTTCTGGCATTTGACTATGTTTTTATTAGGTATTACACAGAGGCATCTATGATTACTTAAAGACTTATTTCATAACCTCAACTAGGAATGCCCAACGAGAATGAGGCCCCACTACATTTTTTTTAATCCTGTAGGAATTTTCCCTTGACGGCTTCCAGTTCTACTCCCAAAGCCTTAAAGTTCCATTGTTTGTAAGCTAACTCTTGTATTAGTTTTTTAGACTAATATATATTACCTCTTTAATATATATATCTATATTATATTATATTATATTATATTATATATTATGCTATATTATATTATATAAGTATTATTATATATAATATATTCATATAATTATATATAGCGTTCGGGCGGAAGGATCCCTAGACATCCGAAGTGACCCTCTGTGACCCTTCTGTGTGAGACGTGAATATTCTGCACAGAGAACATAAAAAATACTTACAACAGTTTTCATATTGCTTCTGTAATTCAGACGCGCAGGTATAGTATTTATCAAAACTCTTCTACAAAATAAATTAAAGTCATTCTAAAATCTAAATAATTAGGAAATCCTTCACTAGATTTCACTATTTGAAAAATGTTTCTTTCTTTTTGTTTTTTTTCTTGTTTATAATGAAAAAAATTTCGTGACACTTGGTTTTTTTAATTATGTTATTCTCTGTAGCTTACATCGGATATCGTTAGCTTTAAAACTGGCAAGTAAATTTTGTGTTTCCAACCGTATTAGTGGCCCTAAATCGCGGGGCCTAAATTGGTATGGATCACGCCGTAAAATTTATCAGACTGGGGTGAATCGAGACACCCATTGTTTTCTCGATGTTTTACGTATTTTATTGACATTTGTATTATGATCTTTAATTGGTTAATTTAAATATAAAATAATAAATGTATTATATTAAGTAAATTAAATAAACAATGACATTTATATACAAAATAGAACC
This sequence comes from Trachelipus rathkii, assembly GCA_015478945.1. NCBI lineage: Eukaryota > Metazoa > Arthropoda > Malacostraca > Isopoda > Trachelipodidae > Trachelipus > Trachelipus rathkii. The sequence goes on along the minus strand of JABUQX010044412.1, from coordinate 86,098 downwards.
AAAAGTATACAATTTTTAGGCGGAGAGGGGTGAATCGAGATTACCTTTATTTTTATTTATTTTTAATGTAGCATATTGACATTTTTATTACTTTTACTAATTTTAAAACCTTTGTTACATTACTTATATTAAGTAAAATTAAAATATAAATTTGAAATTTATGATAACAAGATGAAATTAACCAGATGGTGCCCCGATCACCCTCAATTGGTGTCCGATGTACCCCCTCCAGGTCAGGCTTGTGAATGAGCTTTTTTTTAAACTGGTAATAAACTTTTATTATTTATACTATTATTTTTTGTGTGTTTGGGTATATACCTATACTTGGACCTTTGATTCAGGAAAAACAAAATCCAACAGAAGTGCATTAGGGAAAAGTATGGGAGACGCATATATACTAAGTGGTCAAGTTCACCCGCCTGCCCGGTATAATATATTATAATATATACTTATCTAATATATATATATTATTTATGATATATATTATACTATATATATATATATTATATTATTATATATATATATTATATATATATAATTACACTATATTTATCTTTTCCTTTTGGTATTGAATATTTTTTTTTTTTGTTTGTTTTTTTTTGTTTATCCGAAATCGGCATTTTAACAACTTTGAAAGGCTAACCTTTTTTCCTAAAGAACATCACATTTTTTGTTTTTTTAGTTATCTAAAGACGTAATAATGGGAGGTTATCAATGATATTTCTTTTCTAATCAAAAAACTTGGTATGCTGAAGCCCCTTTGGCTCAGTTATTATAAAAATTATTAATCATTCAATCTTAGATGAGGATCCGACAATTATTCTTCATCCCTACAAGAACGAAACAAAGCCAGCCTGCCAATTACATTTATCGACCACCTGGAAAAAGCTTTAATTCGCGTTGAAAATAAAACTTACGGTATATGTCGCGTTACAGGTAATCTTATAGATAAACAGCTTTTACGTTGCCTCATAGCATAGATAAAAATCGGTACATGAAATAAACGTCAAACCAAAAAAAACTTTATTTGTTGGCTATCCATTCTAGGAAAAAGGATACGCGCTCCAAAGTTTGGTATTTTCCCCCATAGGTTTCTTATTAAAAAACCTAAATGGGGCCTCAAGTCCGTTTATGGACTATCCTAGTTTCAGCGTGAATAAGAAACTGTTAAGTTTTAAGGTATTCACATATATCTCTAAAATATCATACGGCTGATTAGTTTGGATCTCAACGCAGACCGCATAACCTGGTCTGGACATTGACGCACTGCCGTAAACCTAAAACCTAAACCTTGACTCTTTATCCAACGGTCTACGGTCTCGGTTTAGACCCTACTAGCTTCTAGGAGCAAATGATATTGTTTTTTTACGTATCATCAACAAAAGTCTTTCTTGGACCTGATTAGGTTAGTCGCTCAAACTTATAATCTTGTAGGCGAGTGTCATTTTTTTATACGAAATCTTTAATTTGTTCCAAGAGGCCGCGTGTCCACCCCCGATTGTTTATTGGAAACAATCCACAGGAGTATTACTCTTAAAAGTAATAATACATAATGAATATAGTGAAACACATAAATTTAATTGCTCTCCTTAATTATAAAACTTACGTTACAGGCTTTAATTCGTTTCAAAAATCCATAGACTTCTTAAATCATAGGTTTTCTATGCATGTTATGTTTCATTTCATCCCTCTTAATAGATATATGATAAGTTTGTTAGGTATATACACAGAGAAATTATGTCGGATTTTAAAATCTACTATTCTAACCTGAAACTAAGATGGCCCAATAAAACGAGCACGAGCCCCCCACCAATTTTATTATAGAAAGTCGGATCTATGCGGAAATTGTCTTATCCAACTTCAGGGGCTGTAACTTTTCTTTACTAAATTACAAGTCCATTTTCGTGTTGTTTAACTTTTCTATCTAGCTTTTTTTTTTTAGAGCTATTTTATATTTAATTCGACCATGATTAATTTGTTGGTATTGTTCTCCTGCTGTTGGGTGTCATTACAACTCTTGAGAGCTGTACTTTTTATTACCTAGAGGATTAAGGAGCGAGCGACGATCTTTCAGTTTCCACTATGCTGTATTATTATTTTTTAGAGTACTTATCCTGTTTTTATTATTATAAAAGCAGGTGCGGACAACCTACTGACTTTAACCAATTAACGAAACATCTTGGGAAAATTGCCCACTTTAACGACGGCCTGAACCCTTTTTTTCCTAAAGAGGAGACGACAAATAGTTTTTTCTTATTTTCTTCATTATTGTTGTTATTTTTCTTTAGAGGACTCATTGCTGTCGATCTTATAAAAATCCTGTTTAGAGTCACTTACTTACTAATTACCATAACCCTTCAAACTGTCGTCACTTGTGTTAGAAAAAAAAAAAATCAAAAGAATCTTTTTATTACCATGTTTTATAACTATATAAGGAATTTTATAGTTTTCAATACATATTGACTGATTCAGAGATCGATTATCCCCCAATTACTCATAAAGTTAATTACTGTCCTACCCGTTAGCTTCAGCACTATCAGCCACCATCCAACTATCGACGAGAACCACGTGCCGAGTGACACACACAGGCTGTATAGTGCGCCACACGCCGGAGCACGTTGCTTGACGGGGATTCGACTCCATCAACGGATGCTGCGGGTAAGGATTTCCAACCGCTCGCTCCTGCTTTCAGTAACCAGGTATACCCGCAACGTCGATTCTGGCACACGGGCACCGACGATGCATCTTCAAGCCCATTCCTTCACTAACGAGAGCATGCCTCTCCAGCAACGCCAACGAGAGCCGTCGATTGGCACACCATAAAATACCCCCCCATACCTCTCGCCCGTTCGACTCCCGATTCATCTACCGCATAAGTCTCTCTGCGCAACCCGTGCGCATCTGCACGCCGCCACTCCCGACCCACCCCAAACGTTTTATACCCAGTCCGTTGACATGATTCAGCAGCTCGAATTATCCAATACCTAATAAAGTAATTACTCTTCTTAACCCCGCATTAGCTGACTATTTATTGGGGTCCTCTTATGATCGGTTAATTCCTTTGGCCTCTCCTCAAAAGGCTCTCACCTCTGGAGCCCACTACTTATCCAGCGCAGCCTGGTCTCTTCTTAGAAATTAAAGAAATCAAAATGGCCTAAAATCAATATATTGCACGTAACAAAAATAAAAACATATTTTGCGCTTTATTTAAGTTCCTTTACAGTAAATCACTCGAAAGTCCTATACTAGGAACTGATTCGCAAATGCGAGAAAAAAATACCACTACAGGCCATGGCCCACAGCATAGCACCCTTAGCATACCTAAGCAGTGTCACGGTTATGTCTTCAAAATTTGCTTGAATTTGAAAAACACATTTTTTTATTTTTCTTTTATAAGAATAACAGGTAAACATCAGGTTGCTATTATATATATATATATACTATTTATAACTATATATAATATATTACAACTATTAGTACTATAGTATATCTATCTACACTCTCCTATACGCAAGATACTACTGCAGTACTATTATATATATTTAATATATACTATATAATTTATAATTGATAGAGAAGAGAGAGAAGACGAGAGAGAGAAGACGGAGAGAAAGAGGAGATAGGAGGTGGATAAAGACGAGAGGAGAGGAGGAGAGAGACGAGAGGACGAGGAGACGAGAGAGAGAGCGGACCGAGACGAGAGGACCGTAGAGAGCAGATTTCTAAATTCACTCAAAATTTTTACGCAGCTTCACTTAACACTGAATTGCATAGCCTAATCTCGATCAGATCCATTTTGAAACGCTCAATTTATTTTGATGTTGTACACTCTATATTAAATTTTATGAAGAGAGAAATCGATGAATATAACTTCTAAATTGATATCTAATAAACTCTCATTAACTACTCAAATACCAAGTTTCTAACTACGATCATGTATGGCGCTGATTGGCATTGAGTCTGTGAACAAAGAACATGATTAGGTCGACTATTAAGCTCCGGTAATTGAAAGTAGCTATCTTGTTTGGAACGGCTCTAGCAGTATCGAGTATGTGAGCAGTTATTGGCATAATAATCCCGCGTGTGATTGTCGTGATCTCTCAGTGGGTACCGGCTCGTCGTTAGTTCGATAAATAGCTATTTAGGCCGTAACTTAGAGTATGTGCCAATGGGGGCCCTCTATTTTAAAGAAATGGCTAGAAGGTCGCAACGCTTAGGTAACAAGGATGATTTTTCTGGTTGAGGGTAAAGAGTATGAGAGAGGCTAAGGGGAGTAGGAATGTTTTCTTAGAAAGGCGATTTCTCAGAGGACATGATACAAGTCTACCAAAATATTCTACATTCTATTGATTTATTACAGAACCATAAGTGTTTCATAGTTAGAGCTATGGATCAGTTGACCAGGGGGCATAATAAGAAAATTTAGAGACAAGATCCATCTTGATTACCATCTTGATGTAATAGTAATAGGGTTGTAAATTTTTGGAAAAAGTTTGCACAGGAGGTTGTTGGTGTGACTCGATTGCAACATTTAAAGGGTTTGATAGGTATATGATGAGTTGAGGAATCCATATAATTCATATTTACAAATCCAATTGCCGGATTGAGTTTACAGTAGTTATTCAATTTGACTGTTGCGTGCCATAACTTAGTTATTAATGCATGTGGATTGGTTTGGCGGTCTTCACTATATAATTATCTTAGTTCTTTACTAAAGGCCAAAATTGGTGGATTGTTGTTCCAGTAATGACAAGCCCTAGACTGCTTTGTAGATTTGCACCATGAGCATGTTTGGTATTAGTGGTGACTGGACGTCTCGACAGGCCCATGTTAGCTTCTACTGTCTCCTATATTCTTAATGTCTAATGTCTAATAGGTTAAGTAATTAAAGTTAAAACATATATTTTCACTATTCTCACTATAACAACCAAGTTGTTCCGCAGTAAGCTGCTCTTGTATTTGGCGAGAACTATAACGAGGGAAAGGGCGCTTATTTCAGGGTTGCTAATTTAAGTAGTTCTTTGTACAAATATCTTAAATTAACACAATATTATAATATATATATTTATTAATATATAATATATATATATATATATATAATATATATATATACTATACTATATATATAATACTATATATATATATATATATATATATATATACTATATATTCATAATATCTTATATATATAGGTAATCTGTAGACAGCGACCACATATTTTGAAGACCAACAAATTTCTGTTCAAAAAAATTCTAAGTTCAGAAAAAGCTAAGTTAAATTAGTTTTTTAAGAAAATTCTGTTAGTGGCAAGCTTTCTGAACTAGCAAGGGCGTGCCCTAAACAAATTTTCTTAAACAAATCTAACCTCTAACTTAACTTTTCATGACTTAGAATTTTTTAACATAGAAAATTTTCTGCTCTCAAATGTAGATTCGGGTCGCTGTCTACAGTATTGCCATATAGTATATATATAATATATATAAATACTATCATATATACGTCATTATATATGTATCAGATATATATTACTATATAATATATATATATATATATATATATATATCTACTATTATTATACTATATTATATCATATACATATATATATTATATATATATTATATATAGTTATAATACTGCTTAAATTTGGAGTCTATTATAACGTTGTTATAAGGTTATTATTATAAGGTTATTCTTATAAGGGATTATTTTAACATCTATTTAATGGTTATTAGTATGGTTTCTATAAGTCTTTTTTACGTTGTTAGTTATGACTTGAGTTGAACCTTAGCCAGTAACCTTCAGTCTTTGGACAACTTCAAATCACGGTTGGCCGTAACTTCACGCATATCTGGGTATATATTATATATATATACTATATCATATAATATATATATATATATACTATATATATATTATATCAGCATTCATATCCTATATATGATATAAATTATATATACTATTATAACTATATATATATATATATTTATATATTATTTATTATTATATATATATATATATTATATTTATTATATAGTATATATATATATTATATATATATTTATATAAGAGCTTATTAATATACTTATTAAAAAATGTTTTACAAGAGTCTCAACAGATGTTAAGTTTCGTGAGCTTTCGGTCCTTATTTGTTCTGGACCCTCCTCAGACGATTTTTATTATATAATATATTATTATATATATATCTATATATATATATCATTATATATATATATATATTATATATATATAGTTAATATATAATACTATAATTATATATAATATTAGTATAATATAATATATTTTTTTACCACAATCTATTTAACTAAATCATTACCAGGGTGCGGGCACGGGCCCACGCAAAAATGGAAACCCCAATCCAATTCCTCTTGTCCCTACACCTTCCGAACCTTAATGAAAAAGATTTCACCTGATTACTATACTCATTTTGCTACTTAGTATTGAAATTCAACAATACTGCGGAAGGTCTGTGTGTGCGAGACATCAATTTCTCTCGCCTTTTTCTAGCATGAGAAGTCGCTTTCTCTTTTCATCAGTCTATAGCCAGCAAATTGCTGAAATATTCTCGCTCTCACTTGGAACACTAGTGGAGGAACAGGCCAGGATTTCCTTGCAAGTTTTACTTAAGCGTCGAGGTAGAACATTTGCAATTTTGCTACAATTAACACTCACCAAAACTCGATATTTATCGTTCATTTGATTTGTCATCTAGTCGTATTTTTCCTTGTAGTAGTACTACATAAACATAACTGTATATAGCTTTTGCCTTTTTTTACTTCTTTTCTGACCGCGACCTTTTTTGGGCCTGACCTTTGTCGGCAAGCGCCAAATTTTTTTACCCTTAACTTGTTTTGACGGCCTTTTACCTTTTGAGACCCGGATTTTTTTGAGGAAACCGCGATTTTTTGAGAAACCCGGATTTTTTGAGAACCGGATTTTTTTGAGAACCCAATTTTTTGAGAACCCTAATTTTTGAGAACCCAAATTTTTTGAGAAACCCTAATTTTTTTTTAGGAACCCAAATTTTTTGAGAACCCAACTATTTTTGAGCAACCCTAATTTTTTGTGAGAACCCAAAATTTTTGAGAACCCTTTTTTTGAGAAACCTAATTTATTTCCAGACCGACCTCTTAGATGCTCCCATGCGGATCACTTTATTTGGCCCACGGTATTTTTCAGCCCCACCCTAATTTTTTGGCCAACCCCTAATTTTCTTGGCAACCCTAATTTTTTTCGGCAACCCTGATTTATGGCAACCCTTATCATTCAGCAACACCTTCGAAGAAGGGTTGCCCCAAACGGTGCGTAAGCAACCGTTGTACCGTATGCCCCCTTTTTTACAGCGCCCCTAATTTTTTGTCGACCCATGGGTCACTTTTTTGCCACGGTAATTTTTGGTCTTACGTGGGTCAATCCCTATTTTCGAATGTAACCTTTTTTGTCCTTTCCCCTTTGCTCCAAAGCTTAACAGATACCATGGGTCAATTTGACCAACGTTATTTTTTGTCCTATCAATGGGTCAATTTTGACCCACGGTAACATTTTGTTCTTCCTTTAGGGGGGCTTAGCCCTTTTCGAGTCTTAACCTTGGTTGACCAATGATATTTTGGCCTTGACCTGCCATATACCACTGGGTTCACTTTCTTCGGCCCACCGCTAATTTTTTCCACACTCGTGGCCCACCGTCACATATTTCCGTTCCTAACTTGAACGTATGTACATGGAATCCTATCCTAACATTGAACAGCACACACCACACACACCACACACACCACAACACACACACCACACACCACACACACCTTACACTTATACAGACATTCGCTATGACACTTATACACACTTCACTATGACACTTACATTTAACCCATAGGGACACTTACATTTACACTATTATACCACTTACAAACCACACTGCCAATACCCTTTGGTCGCGTCTGTTGGTCACCATTTTGACCACGGTAATTTTTGTCCTTTCCTTTGGGACTTACACCTTTTTTGATGTCTTCACCTTGTTTGACCATTATCCTCGGCCTTAACCTTGTCCACTGTATATACCAATGGGCAAGTTTTTGACACCACCGCTTACTTGATGGCTTTATGCATTCCCAATCACCGTAAGAAAGTACCTTAGGAATGTTCTATCAGTGTTCTATGGTAGTTCAGATGAGTGCCAGGGTGAGTGACCAGGTGAAGCTGCCAGTGCCGCCAGTGCCAATGAGTGCATGAGTGCCAATGAGTGCAAATGACATGCCAATAGTGAGTGAGCCACATTAGTGGCCAAAGTGAGTGCCACATGAGTGCCAACTGCAGTGACCAACTTTTTTCAAGCCTTTTCTAGCCCTCCCCTAGCCTAGAATAGCCCTAATAATGGTGTGTTTACCCCTAGGTAATAAGGTATGAGGAATCATTGGTGTATAGTACAATCTGCTAGAATGTTTCTTACTACTTGAGTTAGTTTTATAACACCTTATAAGCCTACACTCTCCATAGCACACTATACGACTAGCCCTATACCTTACACTCACACGCACAGGTAACATGTACACTTACACTCACACACCTCGAGCTAGCAATTTTTGTTGCACTCATTCTTTCGCATGCGCACTCTCATCTTTTGATGACAGTCATCTTGATACCCCTATATTCTGATCCTTCATCTTTGACTGCTCAACTCTTTCTTCCTCACCTCTAGCATCAATAAGCTGACCCACCAAGGCCGCAGCAGCCCCCTACCCGCCAAAGGATTGGAAGCCCCGCACCGCAGGTGCGACCCGCCGCCACGTCCTCGCCCGCCGCGTGGCTACTTATATTCTTATTTATTTTCATACTTAAACATTCTCAAAGAATTTCTTTCTCCATACTATGAGTCACGTTCATTTTTATTTACCATACTTTAAACATATTTTTATTAAAAACATTTCTCAATACACGTGTAACTCATCACAGACCTATTATTTAAAACATATTAAATTTATAACATTAATTTTTACTTAATACTTTTTACTTAATACTTTTAATTTATAAATTTTTATAAACATTGTATGTAAGAAGAAAAAAAAACCAGAATGATATGTAAATAACACATTTTATTTTACTACACTGTACGCAAAATTTATAAAAAAATTACATTTTACATCTTAAAGCAGTAAATCCCAGTAATCAACTAGAGGTCGTTACCAACACCAAGAGGGCTCATTTGTAGGCTTTATGTTTTAATGCTCTTTACTGCCTCACCTCATGTATTTCTGCTTTAACCTCATGTTTTACCTGTTCTTAAAACTTATAGTTTATATGCTTCTAAACGCACATATTGATTAACATAACATTACTATTCCAAGCAGTAAATCAGTAATTCAATAGAGATGCTACATAGCATCCAGGAGGGCTTAGTCCTGCTTTTTTTTACTGCTTTACTGCTTCTAACTCATGTCTTTACTGCTTCATAATCTGTTTTGACTGCTCTTACTCCACTCATGATTTTACTGCTTTAACTCACTATTCATTAACATTACATACCTTAGCAGTAAATCAGTAAATCCAGACGTGTTACCTAACACCAAGGGGATTAGTAAGCTATGCTTTTGTTTTATGCTTTACTGCTTTACACTCTGTATTTTGCTTTAACTCATGTATTTACTGCTTTAACTTTTCTGCTTTACTGCTTTACTTTCTGCTTACTTTCTGCTTTTTTAGTTAAAACTTAACTCACTATATTTATTAACATTATTTTTTTAATTTTGTTTCATACTTGTATCTTATTTTTATTATTATTTTCTATTTATTTCTTATATATTATTTTTATTATTTTTATTATTTTTTTATTATTCTTATTATACTTCAGTGTTATTTACTTTCATGCCTATTGTTATATTATTTAGAACACACACATTACACACACAACACACACACACACCACACACACAACACACTACACTTATCACATATTCACTCATCACTTATACCACACAATTCCACTTGACACTTGACATTTACCCATAGACACTTACTTACACTTATACACATGCGGTCCCACACACACAACACACACTTACACTTATACAACATTCACTATGATACTTATTCACACCACATTCACTATGACACATTTATCCATAGACACTTACATTACACTTACACTCACACAAGATTTATTAACACTCACATTAGATCTGCTTACCCATACAGATTTACTTACACACACAGATTACTTACACTCGCACACAGATCTTACACACACCACACACCACACACCACACCACGCACACACACCCGCACAGCTCACTTACACATCATAACGTATAATGTTTATTAAAAACATTTTATGTTTAATTAACACGTACTTTATATTACTCATTCAAAACTATAACTAAACTTATTTCGTTTGTTTAAAACCTTCTAATAAATCACATCATTACCTTTGCAACAAAGAAATATTATTAACTTTAATACTTTTTGTTTACAATTTGTTAACTATCAAGTTTAAATAACTTTTACTAAAAATTTTATGAAATTATTAAAACATTATATTTTACGTACCTTAAAGCAAAACAGTAAAGGCCAGCCCCCCCCCCCCCGCTAGCACCCCTCTACATCAAGGCTATGCCACGTTATGTTCTATTGATTACTGCTTTACATCATCTTTAGCCATGTAATAAGTATAAAAACATAAACAAAATAAGTTCTCTCCTGCTAACATAAATGTAGTTATTTAAATCATTCTAAAGCTTCTGTTTAAAAACATAACATATTCCTTTTACATTTTATTATCAACTCGATGTTAACTAAAAATATTTCAAAGTTTTTAATTTAAGTCGGGTTCATCATAATAATGCCAGTACTGTACATTGACAATCCATCACGAAAAAACACAACACAACAACCCGCACTCCTACAGATACGAAACTGAACCTCTACTCCTGTAAAAGGTGTTTGCAATAATACTTTAAGGTCAAATTAGGATATCCTTTTTGGTAACCGGGGCGATTTGACCTAAATTCCAGTCGCAAATCATATTTCAAACTGACCTTATTTCCTGTGAAAATGTGGCTGCACAATCAATACGGTTAGCCTAAATTCTAGCCATAGAATTTAGGATAAGCCTTTTGTTAGACGGGCTAATTCTAATTCCTAAATACCAGGTCCAACAAGTAATTCACCGATATAGACAAGAATCATTTGTTATTATTACTTCTTTAATATAATTTCAAACTGAAACATGCATGATCGGTCCAGATCCTTTTAGACAGTAAAAGGAAATGTTTTTCCTTACTTGTTGATTGTCGGGGTAATCCTTATATCTATATGACTCGTATGTGATTGGTCGAGAATTACTCTTAATCCGTCTTTTGAACAATTAACTTTGTTCTTTAAACCTGTATTTGAGCAGGTGTGTTTTATCTATCTTTTAGGTATACTGTTAGTGATTCTGATCTACGACTTAGTGAAAATAGACACTGTTTATTACAAACCAAGAGAAGCTTGTGCACCGCTTAACAGCTAAACGATGTATGATTTTAAATTGAGTTTGGGTCTAAACACGATCCAAATATCAATTTTCATCAATCACAGCGTAAGGTTCAGCGATATGAAGAGAACAACATGTTTTACCATACGTTAAACCAAAAAGCGATAAAAATATTCTCGACCAATCACTACGAGGTCATATAGAGATAAGGCTTACTCCGTCCACTCACAAGAAAGGTAACATTTCCTTCTTCCTGCTTTAAAGGATCTTACCGATCCCAGCATGTTTCAGTTTGAATATATTTATAACAATAATATAACATTGCATTTCTCGAATTCTTGTCTTACTGAATTACTTCTGACCTGAGTATTTTTTAGGCTTCAACTCAGCCTGGGATACAAACAAGCTTATCCTTAAATTTAAGCCTAAAAGAATATCCAGTGTTAGTGCACCACATTTTACAGAAAAAGTCAGTTTGAAATATATTTTGACCTGGAATTAGTCCTAAATCGCCCCGGGATACAAAAAAGGCATTAGCCTAATTTTAGGCAAAGTAGTCTTTTCAACACATTTACAGAGACGAGCGTCAGTTTCGTAGCGCTATGGGATGCGGGATCTGTTGTGTTTTTACTCGTGCAAATGATTGTCAAGTACATAAGATCAATAACTAATAATAATAAGAAATCCCGAATTATTTAACAAACTTTGAAGAATATTTTTATGTCTAAAACATCCGAGCGAATACATATAATAGCTAACGCTGAATAATTGTTATTCTTTAAATAAAGAGCGTAAGAAAAGATTATTTAATAAAATACATGTTATTCGCATGAAGAACTTATTTGTATATTTTATACTTATTACATGGCTAACAAATATGATGTTAAGCAGTAAAGCAATATAACATAACGTACGGCATTAGCTCTGTGTAGAGAGCTGTTAGGCTGACCTTACTGACATTTATGATTTATTGCGTTAAGTACGACGTAAAATTATAATGTGTTTAAAAATTTCATAAATTTTAGTAAAAGCTATTATTTTAAAACTTGATAGTGATAAATTTATAAAACAAAAATATATTAACAGTTATATATTATTTTGTTCAAAGCTAATGATTGATTTATTATAGAAGTATTTAAGAACTTTGAAATAATTTTGTATATTAATTCGACATGCAAGGTAATATAACATGTTCGTCTTTTAACTTAACAACGTAAAAATGTTTTTAATAACATTTAACGCTTAGACTGGTAGTAACAATCTCGTGTGTGAGTGTACAGTAAAATGCTGATGTCGAGTGTAAGTAATTCTGTGTCGTGAGTGTAGCTAAGTGACATAGTGTGTAAAAGTAAATCTGTGTGATTGCTAAGTAAAATCTCGTGTTGAGCTGTAAGTAAAATCTGCTCTGTGTATGTGAGTTGTGCTGTCGTGTCGTTGTATAAGTGTACAATTAAGTGTCTATGGCTAATTAAGTGTCATAGTGAATGGTGTATACAGTGTCATAGTATGCAAATGATGTGTATAAGCTGTAAGTTGTGTGTGGAGTGTCTGTTGTGTGTGGGTGTGTGTGTGTGTTTGTGTGTATGTTGTGTACCGCGTGTGTATAAGTGTATGTAAGTGTCTATGGTTAAATCGTAAGTGCATAGTGAATGTCGGACTAATAATGTCCATAGTGAATGTGTGCTTCTAAATAATAAAATAGCATGAAGTAAATAAACAATTTTACTAAATAAACATAAATAATAAATAACAACAATTAATTAATAAAAATAAAAATATAAGATCAAAATAAATTAAAAGTATTAAAACAAATAAAAACATAATGTTAAAATATATGCGTTAACACTATGAGTTAAAGCCAGACTAAGCAGAAAGTTCAAAGCAGTAAGCAGAAAGTTAAAGCAGTAAACAGTAAAACAAAATGCATACCTATCCCCCTAGCGTGTTACAGGTAGACCTCTATGATTGTTACTTGATTTACTCTTTAACGGTATGTAACTGTATATTGAGTCTAACAGTAAAGCGAAGTTAAGCAGTTAAACGAGAAGTTTAAACAGTTAACAGCGCTAAAACAAAAGCATACTAAGCCTTTGTTGCTAGTAACACCTCTATTGATTTTACTGATTTACTGCTTTAAGTTATGTTAATTATATGATTAAGCAGTAAAGCAGAAGTCTAAAGCAGTAAAGCGAAGTTAAAGCAGTCAAAACAGTAAAACAAGCATTACCTCAGCCCACTTGCTTGCTAAGGTAACAGCCTCTTATGATTTACCTGATTTGCTGCTCTTTACAGGTATGTAATGATTTAATTGATTTTTAATAATTTCGTACTTGTTAGTAAATGACGAGGTAAAAATTTATGAAATTAAAATATTAAGTAAAATATACAAAGATGTCGTAATGAGTTACAGTTTAGGTTCGCGAAAATGTTTTTAATAAAATGTTTAGGTATGAAATTAAAAATGAATGACTCACAGTATATTTGAAAAGAAATTCTCTTTGAAATGTGTAAGTATGAAATAAAAATGAATGAATGACTCAGTATATATATTTTTCATTCGTTGAAAGCGTTATAGCTATGCGATTTCAGGTGGGCTGACGGGCGGGACACGCGGACAAATTGCGCCTGCGGGCGCACGCGCGGCGGTCCGCACCTGCGGGTGCGGCGGATTCGAACCAATAAGGGAGGCTCATGCTGAGCCCTGGTGTTAGCTTATGAACTAGGGGAGAACATCAATATTAACTCTGTTCTACGATGTAGCGGGTAGAGATGAGCCCATCAGACGATGATTTCATCAAAGAATGCATCATCAATATAGATGGTTATCACACAGACATCGACGTCATTCAAAGATGAGTCACAAAGATGAACCTTCAACAGCTTGAGCATTTATGCTGAGCATCAAAATTGAGCATAATGCTGACCGGCTCAAAGTTGAACATCAAAGTTGACGGCACCAACAATATCAAGTGAGGGTGTAACCGTAAGTGATTTGTGTGATGGGCTGCTGAGTGTAGTGTATATGGTTTAATGTAAGTGTCTATGGAGAGGTATAAGTGTTATAAGTGTTCATAGTGTGTGATACTTGTTCATAGTCGTATGTGTCTTATAAGATGACCATAACGTGTGCATAAGTTGTTTAGAAAGCGACTAACTCATAGTTAGGAGCATCTAGCAGTCTGTAATATCCCAATTACATTTCCTCAGTCCCTTAGTAACTAGGGTGACACCCATATTGGGCTATTCGGCGACTCAAGGGGCTAGAGAAGCTGAAAAAGTGCACTCGGTTGGCCCTATGTTGCACTCACTTGGCAACCTATTGGCACTCACTTGGCACTCATTGGACTCATTGGCACTCATTGGAACTCATTGGCACTCACTTGGCACTCACCTGCACTCATCTAATACTTCGATAGAACACTAATAGAACATCCCTAGGTACCTCTTACGGTGATTGGGAACATCAAAGCCATCAAGTTAGCGATGTCAAAATTGACCACTGGTTATGCAAGCACGTTAAGTCGAATTCATGGTCAAACAAGTTAGACATCAAAAGGCGGCTAAAGTCCCTAAACGAAGGGACAAAAATTTTACCGTGGGGTCAAAATTGAACCATGGGCCAGACCAACAGGGTTGGACAGTGTGTTTGTAAAGTGGTGTTATAGTGTAATGTAAGTGTTTGCGTAAATGTAAGTGGTCATAAGTAATGTGTGTATCAAGTTCATAGTGAATGTCATGTACTAGCTGTAATGTCTAAGTGTGTGTGTGTGTGTGCTGTGTGCGCCACGGCTCACGTGTGTACGTGTTCACAGTAGGATAGATCCATCATGCGTACAACGTTAGGCCGAATATTAGTACGGGTGCGGCCACGGTTGGAAAAAAATAGGCGTGGGCAAAAATGGACCAACTGTTTTCTGCAAGGTCACAGGCCTAAATACTCATGGCCAAACAAGGTTAAGAATCCAAAAAGGGCTAAGCCCCTTAAAGGTAGCCCAAATTTACCGTGGGCCAAAAATTGGACCCATCAGGTATATGGCAAAGAGATGTAAGGCGCATATCATGGTGCTCACACAAGGTACAAGACATCAAAAATACGGCTAGCCCATAAAGGAAGATCAAAAATTAACGTGGGCAAAAATGACCCATGGAAAAACAAAGGCTTGGTCGAAAAAATTAGGGTGGTTCAAATTGACCCAAGGAGGACACAAGGGTTGTTCGAAGAATTAGGGTGGGCCAAGATACCCATGAGAAGACAACGGTAGCAACATTAGGTTGGCAAAATTGAGCACTCGGCAAGACCAAAGCGATAGCCAAAATTACACAGTGGCAACACACAGGCTAACAGACATCAACAAATAGGCTAGCCCCTAAAGGAGATCCAAACATTACCGTGGCGCTAAAATGGACCACGGTCCGAAAAAAATATAGGGGGGCGTAACAAATAGGGGCATACGCATAACAAACGTTGCATACGCACCGTCTTGGCGCAACCCTTCTTGAGCGGGTTGCTCACAAAATCAGTGGTTTGCCGAAACAAAAAAATATGGCGTTGCCAAAAATTATGCGTGTTCTCAAAAATTGGCTCTCAAAAAAATTGTCGGTTCTCAAAAAATTTAGGTGGTTCTTCAAAACATTCTGGAGTTTCCTCAAAAAATTTGGGTTCTCAATAAATCCCGGGCTTCTCAAAAATCCGACGTTCTCAAAAATTTCTGCGGTTCTCAAAAAATCCGGTGTTCTCAAAAACGGTCAGGCCCAAAAAAAGTTACACGTACAAAAATTGGCCCTTGCCCAAAGTAAGGCCCAAAAGGTCGCTGAGTCCAGAAAAAGAGTCAAAAGGTCCGCGTTCATCTTTCGTTGCAACAATTGCTAGTGTACCTCTTGGTGACTAGTTTCTCATCATTCTGCACTGCATCTTTTGATTAATGCGTGTGTTTCTTTCATTCATACTGGCCTGTAGAAATTCTTACCAGTGAATCTGTTATGAGTACTTGTAGAGCTGTTCGCTTCTGTATATTCATTTTTTTTCCTTTAGATGGATGGCTATTTAATAGACTGTTCCGGATTGAAACAGTTTCATTGCCAGTTTACGCAAGCGCTGGATAACATTCTTGCTTCAACTTTCCACCAACTTGATTGGATCATCATTTGATCTAATCGTTTTTCTTGGGTGATAGTTTTCAATCATTTGACTACATCTTTTTGCGTAATTCGCGTGTGTTTTCTTCTCATTAGGTAACTTGTAGGTAGAAAGCAGTTGAATTCTGTATTAGATTTACTTGTAGAAGGTGTTGGTTCTGTAGATTTCTGTTTTTTTTCCCTTTTAATGGGTGGAGAATTCAACCAGCTGTTTCATATTGAAGTTTCTTAGACTGGCAACCACCAACAGTACTGATTTCACTTGTATCTATATCGTCTACAAAAAACCTTGACTTTATAATTGAATCTAAGTAAGTTGCAACTAAGTATGAAGTCCATTATTTTCCACAAACCAAGCGCTTTGTCTACCTCTAGCTTAATTACATCTTTCATTCTTTTTACACCCTCATCATTTTCATTTGAAGATGGTCAAAATGCTTCCTTAGCGTCTGAGAATACAATGGTGATTACATAGGCCTAATTTCTCATTTAAGAATCTTTTTTGTAGTTTCATTCTAATATTATTTTCAATAGCTTAATGCAGTGAGATATGATGTTATTTTCCAATAATAAGATTGTTAACTTTGGAATACGAACTGGCTTCGAAGCAAGAAGTTCTTTGAGCAATACTTCTCCCCATCATATGAAGTATACTATTCCAGCGAGATTGATGCTCTTTGATAAATACTTTAAACGTATGGATATCAAGCCGTTGTTGAATTGCCTTACACTCATTTACATTTTTATTTTATTTTTCAGATTCCTCTTAAAGTATTTTATTATAAAATTCTTTACTCAAATCTCGACAATAAACATCGCGCCACATCCGCAGGTCAAAGCGCGGAAGCGGATGGAATGCGGATCTTTAATAATGTCCGCGATGCTCGCGGATCGGTGCGGATGTACTGCATCACTAATCTAAATATATACTATATATATATATATATATATATATATATATATATATATATATACTATATATATATTAGTATTTATATATATATTATATATATATTTATTACTAATGTTATATGTATCTTTAAAACGTGCTCAATCACAGAGAATATAACCTTATAGGCAGACACCTCCTAAATTATAATTCTACTTTAAATACATTTAAGCGAAACAAAATGGGACAAAAAAATTTCAGAGGCCCTTTCTGTGCTAATATTAGCACTTTATTCAATTTAACAACAACATACGCACTAAATCAAAAAAGATTAAAGCCACAACAAAGCATTAGCGAAAAAAGTTGGTTGTAACATTTATTTGTAGTTGCGAGCAGACAACCTTTCAAATGATTTTCAAAGTGTATAAATAAAATAGCATCCACCTTATTCTCCTTCTAAGACAAATGTTTTTTTTAAGATGAATTAAAAAAACTTTCCATAAAGCTTACGTTTTAAATTATTATTATTACATTTACAAACAATCTCGAAACGAAAAGTTTTGGAAAGTTTTTTAACTAGTACATCTCATAAAAATTAACCACAATTAATGTCTTTAGAAGGGCGAAATGAGGTTGGATGCTAATAATCTTGAAAAGTGAAGAAAGTGGCTTCTCTTCGCCGATAGCAAATAAATGTTACAACCAACTTTTTTCGCTGATGCTTTGCTGTGGTTTTAATCTTTTTTTGATATTCAGTGCGTATGTTGTTGCTTCGTTGAATAAAGTGCTAATTCACATAAAGGCCTCTTTGGATATTCTCCACAAACATAGAATAACATTACACCCTAACATAAAATTTTTACTAATTGAAAATTCCCTTAACAATCACCTTCCTTTCTTGGAACCTTTGAGGTTTGGCCTGACAATACCTGACAGATTTCTCCATCTACAGAAAACCCACTGCCCAAAAGACCCTTTTTGTTTAAACTTTACACAAAAACCCCCCCAAATTGGTTTTTCTTTTTTCCCTTTTCCAAATTTTTTTCCCATCCCTCATCAACGAACTATTTACCCTCGGCTACTTATAT
>JABUQX010044412.1:30000-37500 GCA_015478945.1 Trachelipus rathkii | reverse complement strand
ATATATATATATATATATATTAATATATATATATATATATATATATAATAATTATATATATATATATATATCTATCATCCCTGTATAGGGGGTTTCCGTCGGGAAGAAGGAATACTCATATCGTATTTTCTTTTAAGGTATAATGAAATGAGTGGTTTGTGGTGTGGCTTTTCCTTTCAACACAACGTCATACTCTTCGACTAGAGAGAGAGAGAGAGAAGAGAGAGAAGAGAGAGAGACGAGAGAGAGAGAGAGAGAGAGAGAGAGAGAGAGAGAGAGAGAGAGAGAGAGAGAGAGAGAGAGAGCAGAGAGAGAGAGAGAGAGAGAGAGAGAGAGAGAGAGTAGTTGAAAGGAAGTGGTGAAGATGAGTGGTGTGGAGTGAAATGTGTATTTGCTGGAGTTTGAATGAATGTTGATATATATAATATACTATATATATATACTATATATATAATATATATATATATATATATATATAATATAAATATATATATATATTTCTATATATATATATATTCTTCCTTCTTCTTCATCTTCCTTTTTTCCCCAAGATGGGAGTAAGGTGGCATCACATGCATCGGAAAAGAAAAGCAGAAAAAGAATATGACAAAAGTCATACCGCCCTCTGTACCATTAATTAGTGAGAACAATGGTAAATCGTCAGTGTAAGGTTCATCCCTTGGCCCAAGGTGGGCCACAACCACACCACCACACAAAACCCCTCCATTCACTCCTATTATGCAGCTTTATTCTCGCCTCTGCCAAACTCACATTTCTCCTTCAGACATTCTTTTACTGACTCAATCCACTTATTTCTTCGGTCTCCCAGCCGGTCTGTTTTCAACACACTCGCCATTATACCACTCCGCTTAACCAACCGACTATATTTCATTCTTTCTTCCACATGAGCAAACCATCTCAACATACTTTCATTTTTTTCTCTCATTTACCTCTTTCTTCACACCACACACTCTCTAATACGTTCATTCCTCGCATTTTATCAATTCTTCTCACAGCTTAACACGCCCTAAGATTGTCCATCAGAACACTTTGAACTTTAGATTATACTTCTTATTCCAGACCATAGTCTCACTACTATACAATAACACAGTTAACAACATACTTTCATGCAAAGTCATGTAAGACCCTAGCGCAGTCAAGACTTAGTCCCTTTACATTTACCAACGATTTAATTGCAACCACCTTCCTGCCATTCACACTTTCCTACTACACTCTGCATCATCTGCTCCCTTCTCAACAAAATATACCTCAGACACCTGTTCCAGCTGCTCACCACTCATCAACTTCCACTGAGGATGTCTCACTACCCAACTGAGTCACAACATACACCTAACTCCTTATGTACGTTTAATTTCACAAACCTCTTTACAAAACTGCCAAACCTATATCGCAATCCTCTCAAACTCTAATTCAGATTCGCCACAGCAAAACCAAATCATCCGCATACAATAGGTAAGGCACATCCTCTACTCATTTCTATTCTCCATCATTCTAACAGCATTTCCTGCCACCCCACTCTAATTCTTTCATACCCCATCCATATACAAATTGAATAAATAAGGAGACATAACAAACCTGCCTCACTCCGCTATTAATACTAAACCAATAACTTTTGACACCTTTATTCTTAAACACGCCTCACTATCGTCATACATACTTTTTGATTCCATTTCAGAAGGCCTACCACCGTACCGTATATCACAACACCTGCCATAGCAGCTTTCCTAATTAACCATAATCATACGCTGTTTGAAATTCCAATAAAACTAAATACAATTTATTCTTTCTCTCCCTCATTTTCTTTCAATGTGCATAATTATTATTATTATATTTTATTATTATTATTATTATATTATTATTAATTATATCATTAATTTTATATATATATATATATAATATATATATATATATATATATTATATATATATATATATATATAATATATTATATATATATATATTATATATTATATATATATATACTATACTATTATATATATATATATATACTAATATATATATATATATAAACTTTCAAACTCTTTGTCAATGGTTTTTTGAGACGTATTGCTGGTGCTGTACAAGAGATAGAATATAAGAACTTAAAGTAGCACATACAATACTTAATTTACATTTAAAAATTTTAAAGTTTTTACCTTGAAAAATCTCCGCTAGTTTAAGTCCTGAAAAAGGTTTCTTCTTTTTTCCTCCAACCCTTTTTTCCTCTTCTATAGCTACCGCATTGGAAATTGTGGCATACAAGTTGAATACCATTGACCTCATGTTTTTTCCACCTATTTGTTTAAGTTCATATGTCTGTAAAAAAAGAAGATAAATTCTCAACAAAGCTTATATATATTATATATACTATATATATATATTATTTATATATATATATATATATATATATATATATAATATATATATATATATATTATAATAATATATATTATATATATATATATATATATATATATATATATATATATATTATATATATATATTCGCCTGCACCAATAACAGGTTGTCAGCTTCACCCCAGAAATTCTCCATCACACTATTTACCCATGATAAAGGAGAATCTAACAAAAACCACACAGTTCAGCTATACAACACAATCATACCCATCAATAAAGCCACAGCTTTCCTAGCCATCACATTCGAAACTCAAATGTACTTTACTCGATACATAAACAACATATTATGTAAAGCTTCACACAAACTAATTAAATGTTCTCAAAACATTCACTAACGCAAACGGTACTAGGTGGAAATCTTAAAAAAAGGGGAGGGGCGGAGGAACCCCGCGCGACACCCAAATACCAAAGAGCGGGGGTTCCGGAGACCCTCCCCGGAGAAGGGGAAAGTCCTACCATGTCGTTCCCCGAAAGGCCGAGATACCCATACTCCTGCCATCTTTGCGGTTTACCCTTGGGTATTCCTTTAGTTAAAAAATATATATATTATCGAAAAACGTAACAGGTCCTATATATATATTTTTAAATCATGTCCGCCACCACTTAAATTGATTGTTAGGAACATATACTCTAAAAATATATTTAAAAAAAAAAAAAAAAAAAAATATCAAAACTGACGGAGTCGTAAAACATAACAAGTCCTATATATATAGGCTGGCCAGATTTTTTTCAACCTAATGCGGGACAATCATCTTCATGCCTAGGCTATACTTTATAAATTATACAGTATAGCCTGTATAGCCTATAGGCAAGCATATATATTATATATATATATTAATATATATATTATATATATATATATATATATAATTATATATATATATATTATTATATAATTTATTATATATAGTATAGCCTGTATAGCCTATAGGCAAGCATATATTATATATATTATAACAAAAAATAACACTTAAATATAGTAGTAAATAAGAAATAACTCTTTATAAGTCTAATAAATCAATATTTACGTACTTAATTTGAACCAGAATTGTACTTGGACTTTACACTGTCCCGCATTGGGTAAAGATTTTTGCGGGACAGAAGATCTAAAAATAGTGAAATGCAGGACAGTCCCGCAAAATACGGGACGTCTGGCCAGCCTACATGATATAGGTATATATTATAATTATATATATATTATATATATATATATATATATATATATATATATATATATATATATATAACTATTATATATATATTATATATATATATATATTATATTATATATACCGGTATATATATATATTAATATACCGTATATATATATATATATATATATATATATATATATATATATATATATATATATATATATATTATACTATATTATAGTTATATTATATATATATATATATATATATATATATATTATATATACTATATATATATATATATATATATATTATTATATATATATATTAGTTGATGTAATCGGATGTCAAATTTTTGACATCCACAGATGCGGTTTGTGATATTTTATTATCTGCCAGATGCGGATGTGAAAGCGGATGTCAGATTGTTTTCAGCATTTTCATTGCAAATAAATAACAAAGATAAAATTAAAAAAAAAACAAAACTTTTATTGAAGTATTGGAAACTAAAGAATATATATTATATATATATATATAATATATATATATATATATATATATTGTATATATATATATATATTATATATATATATATATATATATATATATATATATATATATATATATATAATATATATATATATATATATATATAATATATATATATATATATATATATATATATAATATATATATATATATATATATATATAATATATATATATATATATATATATATATATATATATATATATATATATATATATATATATTTCATTTCAGCTTTGCATGACAGCGTATAGATGTGGATATTATTGGAGTGTGGAATGCAGAAATTATTTCTTTCTAAACTTGTTTTGAGAGGTTTGATTTCTGTAAGAGGATGTCCTACATCTCTAATAATATATATATATATATATATATATATTATATATATATATATATATATATATATATAATATATATATATATATATATATATACTATATATACTATTAGCTATATATATATATATATATATGAATGTGAAGGTGCAGCCGGAAGAGGAAGGGGAGAGAGAGGAGGAGGAGAGAAACGAGAGGGAGTGGAGGAGGAGGGAATAACGGAGGAGGAATTTGTGGAGGCGTTAGGGAAAATGAAGAGCGGAAAGACTCCTAGTGAGGATGGGATACATATTGAATTGCTGAAGGAGGGAGGAGAGGGGCTGAAAGTTTTGTTGATGAGATTTCTGAAGATCTCTTGGGTGCAGAGTAGAGTGCCGGAAGGTTGGGGAAGGTCAATAATAGTTCCCATTTATAAAGGTAAGGGGGAGGCAGGAGATTGTAAAAATTATAGAGGAATCTCACTAATGGATCACATGGCTAAGTCATGGCTAAAATCATGATTTTTTTGATTTTTTAAGCAAATTTTTTTATGTCTAAATTAATAATTATTCCTAGTTATCACCTGATCAATGATAAGTATATTTCATCTATATAATAAGCAAATTCATCAATGTAGTTTCAAATCATTTTCAATAAAGAAATAAATAAAATTAGATTACTCAGATATTATACAGTATATAGGTAGATATATAATTTAAATAACTTAATTAAACTAAATAATAATTATATTTACTTGTATTAGGTAATAATTAGGATTATTTACTAATTTTATCAAAATAATAATTAAAAAGGCAATTTGTGCCTGAAAAAATCAAAGAAATCAAAAAATCAAAAAAATCATTGATTTTATTTTTTTGATTTGTTTTGATTTTTTAGGCAAATTTTTTTTCTAAATTAATAATTATTACTAGTTATCACCTGATTAATGATAAGTATATTTCATCTATATAATAAGCAAATTCATCAATGTAGTTTCAAATCATTTTCAATAAATAAATAGGAATACTCTAAAAAATAATAACGAAAGAATAGTCGGAAACGAAATTGTCGCTCTCTTTAGGAAAAAAATTACAGCCTCTCAAGTTGTTAAAAATCCCATAGACTTTTCAATATTGATCGATCCAGGTTTAGGTCTCATTTCAGGCCCTCTAAGTCAGGTTTGATAAGTTTTGTTAGGTATACACAGAGAAAATCTATGTAGAATTAACAAATCCTATCATAACCTGAACTAGGATGGCCCTAAAACGAGCACGAGGCCCACTAATTTTTATATAAGAAAGTCTATAGGAATTTAACTTTGAGAGGCTGTAACTTTTTTTTCTAGAGACTGCCGATTTTCGCTTTCACTATTCTTCATTATTATTTTTTTAGAGTATATCCTGTGATTTTCAAAAAAAAAATTTTTTTTTTTTTTTTTTTTTTAACAAATCCTATGGGGTTTTTAACAACTTTGAGAGGCTGTAACTTTTTTTCCTAAAGAGAGCGACAATTTTCGTTTTCACTATTCTTCATTATTATTTTTTTAGAGTATATCCTGTGATTTTCATAAAAATCGGGGGTGACAACCCTCTGGGTAACAATTACCATATATATATATATATATATATATATATATATATATATATATATATATAATATAAATAATATATAAATATATATATATATATTATATATTTTTTATAAATATGACTGAAAATGTTTATACAATCACGAATACAACCAATAAATTCATTGAACAATTGATGATTATATGCTATAATTTTAAGATTAATCAAAGGAATATTAGTATGTTTAAATCTACTTACTTGCTTTACAAACTATGTTCTTGACTTTATATTTTTTCCAATGTTCCTGTACCTCCTCCATCTCCTTCACAGCTTTTTCATATCTGTTTATATTTGTAAAGTTGGGCCAGTATGCCTAATCACCAACCAGCCAATTTCTTGGAATTAACTGAATTCCATCTTCAAATTCAATAATGTAATAATTTTCATTTTTGATGAATGAAGGCATCTTTCAAAATATATATAACTGCAATATATTTAGTCTATTACACTACCTTATAAATAGTACTTTACATATATTATATACATAAGTTTTTATTTCTCACAATGTATGAGAGGAAAAACTAAATATTCGTTATTTCCAACTGATATTTTAACGCATTTAGAATTAATTTCTTTCATTGGCCACTTTAAAACTTTTGTAGAAACATTGCCTACAAGATAAATATCTAGTAATGACGAAGGGCAAGGGATTTTAAAATAATCCTCTTTTGATTCCTATTCCACTCCATCAATTAAAAATTCTTTAATTTTTTAGCAATATTGAATATTTTTCAATGTCAACAGTTCACCACTAGCAAATTGAAGCTATCAAAATTTTTTCAAAGTTGTGGTGTTGCCAACTAGGAATTTATTTTTAAAGTAAATTTTAATTTAAACTTAATTAGCTAGTCAAGATAATTATTTATTTTGTTAGAAATTAGAAAATTTAACATTTAATTTAATTTGACACAGTGAAATCAAAAACATAGTTACAATGATTGCAAATATTTATATATATATAAAAAATATATATGCATAATGTTTATGGCATTTTTCTATAATATTTTGAAAGAAAACTAGCTTAGAAGGATATCTAATATATATATATTCTATATATATTATATATATATATATATAATATTTATATATATAATATATATATATATATATATTTATATATATATATATATATATATATATAGTAAATATATATATATATTAATATGTCAATTACAATAAAACGGTATAAAATATGGTACATAAATAAATAATATATAGGAAAAATTATTAATAAAAATTATTAAAAATTATATATAAATATAAATATATAAATAATATATATAAAAAAAATTAATAATAAAAATTCTTTATTTTAATCCGATAAAATAATATTCAATACAGTGGAGTTGAAGCCAGAATTTCAGATACACTCAGATCCCGACTCGGATATCCACAACTTTGTTTTGAGAATTTACCAA
>JABUQX010044412.1:17500-25000 GCA_015478945.1 Trachelipus rathkii | reverse complement strand
TTTTAGAGTATATCCTGTGATTTTCATAAAAATCGGGGGTGACAACCCTCTGGGTAACAATTACCATAATATATAATATATAAAAAAATTATATTATATTATATATAATATATATATTATATATATATATATTATATATATATATATATATATATATATATATATATATATATATCAGGGTTGGTTATTCTTTTGATTTTTTTGATTTTTGTAGGCACAAATTGCCTTTTTAATTATTATTTTGATAAAATTAGTAAATAATCCTAATTATTACCTAATACAAGTAAATATAATTATTATTATTTAGTTTAATTAAGTTATTTAAATTATATATCTACCTATATACTGTATAATATCTGAGTAATCTAATTTTATTTATTTCCTTATTGAAAATGATTTGAAACTACATTGATGAATTTGCTTATTATATAGATGAAATATACTTATCATTGATCAGGTGATAACTAGGAATAATTATTAATTTAGACATAAAAAAATTTGCTTAAAAAATCAAAAAAATCATGATTTTAGCCATGACTTAGCCATGTGATCCATTAGTGAGATTCCTCTATAATTTTTACAATCTCCGTCCCCCTTACCTTTATAAATGGAACTATTATTGACCTTCCCCAACCTTCCGGCACTCTACTCTCCACCCAACACCTGTTCAGAAATCTCAGCATCAAGGCTCCCAGCTCCTCTCCTCCCTCCTTCAGCAATTCAATATGTATCCCATCCTCACTAGGAGTCTTTCCGCTCTTCATTTTCCCTAACGCCTCCACAAATTCCTCCTCCGTTATTCCCTCCTCCTCCACTCCCTCTCGTTTCTCTCCTCCTCCTCTCTCTCCCCTCCCTCTTCCCACGGCTGCACCTTCACATTCATATATATATATATATATATATATATATATATATATATATATATATATATATATATATATATATATATATATATATATATATATATATATATATATATATATATATATATGACTATACTACTAAATATATATACTATATATACAATGAGATCAGGTGACATCCGCATGAGATCCGCATCTGAAACCAAATCTCTGAAAACATCCGCATCTGCATTCCACACTTCAATGACATCCGCATCCACACTTTGTCATGAAGATGCGGATCTGAAATATATATATATATATATATATATATATATATATATATATATATATATATATATATATATTATATATATATATATATATATATATATATATATATATATATATATATATCTAAGACTTTCCTCTACTTTAATAAATGTTTTTTTTTAATTTTATCTTTGTTATTTATTTGCAATCCGCAGATGTGAAAAATCTGACATCCGCTTTCACATCCGCATCTGCAGATAATAGAAATATCACAACCGCATCTGTGGATGTCAAAAATTTGACATCCGATACATCACTAATATATATATATATATATATATATATATATATATGCTGGCAGACGTCCCGTATTTTCTCTAACTATATATATATCTATATCTTGTACTATATATAATGTATATATATATATATATATATATATATATATATATATACTATATATATCTATATAATAATATATATATATATATATATATATATATATATACGGTATATAATAATGATACCTACTAATATCAACTTCATATATATATATATATATATATATATATATATATATATATATATAAATAATAAAATATATAATATACATATATAACTATATATATCTTAAAATCTAAATGTATATGTATATATATAGGCTAGGACAGACGTGTATTTTGCGGGACTGTCCTGCATTTCACTATTTTTTTTTAGATCTTCTGTCCCGCAAAAATCTTTACCCAATGCAGGACAGTGTAAAGTCCAAGTACAATTCTGGTTCAAATTAAGTACGTAAATATTGATTTATTAGACTTATAAAGAGTTATTTCTTATTTACTACTACATTTGATTGTATTTTTTTGTTATAATATATATATATATATATATATATATATATATATATATATATATATATATATATATATATATATATATATATATATATATATATATATATATATATATATATATATATATATATATATATATATATACTCATATATATATGCCTATAGGCTATACAGGCTATACTGTATAATTTATAAAGTATAGCCTAGGCATGAAGATGATTGTCCCGCATTAGGTTGAAAAAAAATCTGGCCAGCCTTATATATAGGACCTGTTATGTTTACGACTCCGTCAGTTTTTGATATTTTTTTTTTTTTTGTTTTTTAATATATTTCTAGTATAAATGGTCCTAACAATCAATTTAAGTGGTGGCGGACATGATTGAAAAATACTTATAAGGACCTGTTACGTTTTCGATATATTTTTTTTAACTAAAGGAATACCCAAGGGTAAACCGCAAAGATGGCAGGAGTATGGGTATCTCGGCCTTTCGGGGAACGACATGGTAGGACTTTCCCCTTCTCCGGGGAGGGTCTCCGGAACCCCCGCTCTTTGGTATTTGGGTGTCGCGCGGGGTTCCTCCGCCCCTCCCCTTTTTTTAAGATTTCCACCTAGTACCGTTTGCGTTAGTGAATGTTTTGAGAACATTTAATTAGTTTGTGTGAAGCTTTACATAATATGTTGTTTATGTATCGAGTAAAGTACATTTGAGTTTCGAATGTGATGGCTAGGAAAGCTGTGGCTTTATTGATGGGTATGATTGTGTTGTATAGCTGAACTGTGTGGTTTTTGTTAGATTCTCCTTTATCATGGGTAAATAGTGTGATGGAGAATTTCTGGGGTGAAGCTGACAACCTGTTATTGGTGAGGGGCTAATATATATAATATATATATATATATATATATATATATATATATATATATATATATATATATATATATATATATAATATCTTTATATATATATATACTATATATATATATATATATATATATATATATATATATATATATATATATATATATATATATATATATATATATATATATATATATATATAAATATTTGTTAATTATCTTTCTTTTTTACAGACATATGAACTTAAACAAATAGGTGGAAAAAACATGAGGTCAATGGTATTCAACTTGTATGCCACAATTTCCAATGCGGTAGCTATAGAAGAGGAAAAAAGGGTTGGAGGAAAAAAGAAGAAACCTTTTTCAGGACTTAAACTAGCGGAGATTTTTCAAGGTAAAAACTTTAAAATTTTTAAATGTAAATTAAGTATTGTATGTGCTACTTTAAGTTCTTATATTCTATCTCTTGTACAGCACCAGCAATACGTCTCAAAAAACCATTGACAAAGAGTTTGAAAGTTGGGACAATATATATATATATATATATATATATATATATATATATATATAATAAATATATAAAAAGATATATATATATATATATATATATATATATATATATATATATATATATATATATATATATATATATATATATATATATATATATATATTTGTATATATATATATTAATAATAATAATAATAATAAATAATAATAATAATAATAATATGCACATTGAAAAAATGAGGGAGAAGAAGAATAAATTGTATTTAGGTTTTATTGAATTTCAACAGGCGTATGATATGGTTAATAGGGAAGCTCTATGGCAGGTGTTTATGATATATGGTGTTGGTGGTAGGCTGAATGGAATCAAAGATGTATGACGATAGTGAAGCGTTAGGAATAAATGGTGTCAAGTGATTGGTTTAGTATTAATAGCGGAGTGAGGCAGGGTTGTGTTATATCTCCTTATTTATTCCAATTTGTATATGGATGGGGTTATGAGAAAAGAATTAGAGGTGGGGTGGCTGGGAATGAATTGTTAGAATGATGGAGAATAGAAATGAGTAGAGGATGCCCTAACCTATTGTATGCGGATGATTTGGTTTTTGTGTGTGGCGAATCTGTAGAGTTTGAGGATTGGTAGATAGGTTTGGCAGGGTGTGAAGGAGAGGTTTGAAATTAAACGTAGATAAGAGTAAGGTTATGGATGTGTGTGACTCAGTTGTGAGTGAGGACAGTCCTCAGTGGGAAGTTTATGTTAAGATGGTGAGCAGCTGGAACAGGTGTCTTTAGGTATATGTTTGTTGTTGAGAGGGAGCAGATGATGCAGGTGTAGTAGGAAAGTTGTGGATGGCAGGAAGAGTGGTTGGTGCAATTAAATCGTTGGTGAATGTAAAGGGACTAAGTCTTGAGGTGCGCTAGGGTCTTACATGGTATATTTGTGTTACCTGTTTTATTGTATAGTAGTGAGACTATGGTCTGGAATAAAGAGGTATAGATCCTAAAGTTCAAAGTGTTCTGATGGACAATCTTAGGGGCGTGCAAGGTGTGAAAAATTGATAAAATGAGGAATGAACGTATTAGAGAGTTGTGTGGTGTGAAGAAAGAGGTAAATGAGAGAATAAATGAAAGTATGTTGAGATGGTTTGGTCATGTGGAAGGATGAATGATAGTCCGGTTGGTTAAGCGGATGTATAGTGGCGAGTGTGTTAGAAACAGACCGGCTGGGAGATCGAAGAAAAAAAGTGGATTGAGTCAGTAAAGAATGTCTGAAGAAATGTGAGTTTGGCAGAGGCGAGAATAAAGGTGCATAGTAGGAGTGAATGGAGGGGTTTTGTGTGGTGGTGTGGTTGTGGCCCACCTAGGCAAAGGGATGAACCCTTACACTGACGATTTACCATTGTTCTCACTAATTAATGGTACAGAGGGGGCGGTATGACTTTTGTCATATTCTTTTTCTGCTTTTCTTTTCCGATGCATGTGATGCACCACCTTACCCCCAGTCTTGGGAAAAAAGGAAGATGAAGAAGAAAGGGGAAGAATATATAAATATATATATATATATATATATATATATATATATATATATATATATATATATATATATATATATATATATATCACATTCATCACTCCAGCAAATACACATTTCACTCCACACCACTCATCTTCACCACTTCCTTTCAACTACTCTCTCTCTCTCTCTCTCTCTCTCTCTCTCTCTCTCTCTCTCTCTCTCTCTCTCTCTCTCCCTCTCTCTCTCTCTCTCTCTCTCTCTCTCTCTCTCTCTCTCTCTCTCTCTCTCTCTCTCTCTCTCTCTCTCTCTCTCTCTCTCTCTCTCTCTCTCTCTCTCTCTCTCTCTCTCTCTCTCTCTCTCTCTCTCTCTCTCTCTCTCTCTCTCTCTCTCTCTCTCTCTCTCTCTCTCTCTCTCTCTCTCTCTCTCTCTCTCTCTCTCTCTCTCTCTCTCTCTCCCTCTCTCTCTCTCTCTCTCTCTCTCTCTCTCTCTCTCTCTCTCTCTCTCTCTCTCTCTCTCTCTCTCTCTCTCTCTCTCTCTCTTTGAAAGGATAACCCACACTACAAACCACTCATTTCATTATACCTTAAAAGAAAATACGATATGAGTATTCCTTCTTCCCTTCGGAATCGGCGCAGGGATAAATATATATATATATATATATATATATATATATATATATATATATATATATATATATACTATATATATATGCTATAATATATATATATATATATATATATATATATATATATATGACTCGCCGACTCTCATGCGAGAGAACGCTGGTTTCGAAATCCTCCCGCGTAACTGTCTGAATTTTTATCTTCCTGGGGGTAAAAATTAAAACTCGGCAGCGAACACGTTAGGGCGCTGGTTTGGGATAGCCGGCCTTAAGTTCGATTTCCTCTAGTCCCCCTGTGTTACCCTCTGAAAAGGGGGATAAAGCAAAAGAAAGGAAATTATATATATATATATATATATATATATATATATATATATATATATATATATATATATATATATATATATATATATATATATATATATATTTTATATTCTGTATGTTATCTTTATCTGAATTTGACAAATGCCCATAAAAATTTTCTTTGTGAAAGCAAAGGAGAGGATCGAGAGATCTAACAAGTAAGTTATCAGTTATCATCAATTAGCCTTAATTTGAAAGCATGAAAAGAAGTTATGATGAAGATTATATTTTAATTTGAATAATGTATAATTTGAATACCTTGGTTCTTGAATATTTAGTTCATTGTTTATTGCATGCAGATGATCAGTTTTTTATGGCGAATCAGAGGAAAGCCTGAGTAGATTGCTTGAGGGATTTGGCGGGTATGTAAAAGAAGAGGTTTGAAAGTGAATGTGGATAAAAGTAAGTTGATAGTGATAGGTAAAAATAGGACGCCATGTAGAATTAGTTTTGGATGGTGAGCAATTGGAACAAGTACTATGCGAGTTCAAATACTTAGGTTGCATGTTCGATGAAAAGGGAACGGATGATGCTGAGTGTAGTAGGAAAGTTATTAGTGGTAGAAAAGTAACTGGAGCGAGTAGGTCCTTGGTAAATACAAAGGGACTAAGTCTTGACTGTACTAGGATTTTACATGAGAATATGTTGTTACCTGTGTTACTCTATTTTGGTGAAAGTATGGTGTGGAATGATAGGTATAGATCAAATGTGTAAGCTATCGAAATGGATAATCTCAGAATTGTGTTAGGTGTAAAAAGATTTTATAAAATTAGGAATAAGTTTATTCTAAGTACATGTGGTGTGTAAAAGGGTATAAATGAGGGAATTAATGGGAATATATTAAGATGGTTTGGTCATGTAGAACAAATGGATGTATAAAGGTGAGTGCGTGAAGCTTTAGAGAGGATATTTTGCTTGTGACTAACTTGTACCTACAGGGCAATGAAATGGATGGCTGTTACTGTGGCTTTTTCTTTCGACATTTTTGTCATTTTCTTCTACTAGCTATTTTTTTATCCGGTACAGCACGTACCCTAACCCCCTTACCTTTGGAGCTAAAAGGGAAAACAAAAATGAAGATGAATTTGAATACGAATACTGAAAGAGAAAGATTGGAAGATTGTGTTTACCGTATGAGTCATTAATAAATGATTTTGAAATGTAAGGTGAAATAAAATTATGATATCTACTTGACTCTTTGATGTGCACATGGAGCATGTGATATATGCGTAGTTTGAAGCCGAGATGCAAGGGAAAGCATTCGATTGACCTTAAAGGAAAATAAATATATATTTCAAGCTTTTATGCAGATGACTGGAGAATCTGTATGAAAGGAAGCGTAGATTTCATGTGTATATAAAGTTGATTTTGGTTTCCTTTTCTATAGGAAACGTAACGAACACCCATGCTCAGATATGGTTACTCAAGAACAAACGATTTAATCAGGGAGAATCTCGAGGATGAAGATAAGGTGGAACTTCGTGCAAAAATTGATTTTTTTTTAATTAATTCATAAGAATACTTGCTAATTTCTGTAATTAAATAATGTTATTCAAATTAATAGAAAACAAAGTTTACTAATTAACAGTACTCGATTTTATTTTCCCAATGTATTAATTAATTAATTTCTCTCTCTCTCTCTCTCTCTCTATATATATATATATATA
>JABUQX010044412.1:5000-7500 GCA_015478945.1 Trachelipus rathkii | reverse complement strand
CCATATGTATAATATATGTATATATTTATATATATAATATATAACCAATAATAATAATATGTAATAATAATAATAATATATATATATATATAAATAATAAATTAATATATATATAATATAATAATATATAATATATAAATAATATATATATATAAATATATAATATATATATATATATATAATAATATATGTATATATATATGTATAATATAATAATAATATATATATAATAATATATAATATGTAATATATATATATATATATATATATATATATATATATATATATATATATATACTACTATATATATATACTATATTTGTTAGAACCCTTGGATATTGGCAACTCAAACAGATCTTGCATAAATCTAAATTTAAACAGCCTTTTAATACTGAAGTGATATTTTGTTTAAATCAAGAACTCTTTACTAATAATATTAAAATCATTAATTTATCTATATGATTTATGGATGCGTTCAATATTATTTTAATTATAATTATTTTATATAATATTTTTGTTTTTTATCATTATATTGTAAGTCTTGAAAATAGGAAGAAGTGTTCTTACCCGATACTATTTGGCTATTAAATTATTTAAATAATTCAAATTTGGTTTTTGGTAATACTCTCTATTATATACATGCACTTATATATATATATATATATATATAATAATATAATAATAATATATAATAATATATATGTATATATATATAATATAATATATATAATAATATAATATAATAACATATATATGTATACTAAACTAATATATTAATATATAATAATAATAATAATATATATATATGTAATAATATAATAATCATATAATATAATATATATATATATATATATATATAATATATATATATATATATAATAATATATAATAATAATATATATATATATAATATATAATAACAATAACAATAACATATATATGAAACCAATAACAATAACTATATTATATAACTCAATAATATATGTAATAATAATATAATAATATATATATATATATATATATATATATATATATATATATATATACTATATACTATATATATATATATAAGATTTAGTAACTTGGAAAGTATTTTACAAATTTGTAAATTCTTTAAATATTGAGGATGTTTTCCTTATTCAAACTTGCATGTGTCCCAATTATTCCTTAGTGTTTTGCATCCTGAAAAAAATTAAGTAAATTTATTTATTCAATATTAAATATAAAATTTGGGCAAGTTTTTAAATGACTTAAATAAATCAGCAATGACTATTTGATAGACTTGAATTGTAAATTATTTGTTAAAATTCAGAAGTGGAAATATTTGAAAATTCATTACTTTAAGAAACAATAAGAAATTACTTGAAATATTTGTTTAAAATTCTTTAATTTTTCAATATTTCATATTCTTTATAGAATTTTTTTTTTTTTTCATAAGGTATGTCTGGAAGAAAGTCAAAATTATGATAATAAATTTAACCCTTGCTCTGATTCATTTTAGTAAAAAAGCAAATATGTACAACTATATCAATTCAAATCTTCATTGTAATTGTTGGTTTGCTGTTTTTGAAATAACAATACTGATCTTAATGGAATATGAATTCGTAATAATAAGTTACTCCACAACTATGTTTGTATGAATATATTGCCTTTCTACAGCAATTGTATCATCCTAAAAATTATCGTGACTATAGGTAAAAGATACAAGAATCTATATTTTTTATTTGTTTCAGTTTTGCTACAAATAATGTCGTGAATACTAACCATTACTCTGGTTTTCCCCATTACTATTACATATTCATCACTATCATGTGTATTTTGCTAGCAGGCGCAATCAATGGGTTGATATAGCTAGTGCATAATACTTCTACTTATGTACCACAGATCAGGAGTAATTGTCTAAGGGCCTCCATTGCGATCAGCAATAGATTAGCATTGTTCAATTTTACTCATATTTATTAATAACATACAATAGACAAAGGTAAAAATAAATTTTGCAACTATCTATTACTATTAAATTTTTATTGTGCTTAATCTTACAAGAATTTAAAATAATGATGAAGAAAAATAAAAGTGAGAAAGTTATATAACTTTTAACCCTTAAAGTTTATAAATTTTTGAGCAATGTCGAAATTAAAATTATTTCTAAATGGATGTTAATATAAATATTTTTTCCATATGAGATATTAAAGTTCAAATTCCTAAAGAGCAATTCTTTCGAAAATTCAATAAAAATATACTTAGAAGCTACCAAATAATCTGTTTCGTTTGTTCTATTAGAAAATATGATATATCCTTCTGTAAGATTGAAAGGCTTTGTTGAACAATAGGAAGTTCCTCTTTAACTAAATTGTCAAATGAAAGGAATTTAAATTTCATTTCAATAAATTTAAAATGGAATAAACTATGTACACAATGGAGAAAAAGGGAAAAAATTATATTAAAATTATGTTTGAATGTTATTTTGAGTTGAAAAGAACAGTTTATTTCCAAATTTTAT
>JABUQX010044411.1:20000-34199 GCA_015478945.1 Trachelipus rathkii | reverse complement strand
CGTTTTTTCCCAAGCATTGGGAGTAGTCGCTACTAACAAGCATCAGAAAGAAAGCACGTAGGAGAATATACAAATGTCGAAAGAAAGCCATCACTTACCGCCCCCTCTGTAGCCTACCATTAATTAGTAAGAACTCATCAATCAGCAAAATCACCCTAGAGGCTTCACGGGACAGCGACGGCATCCTCACTATGGTAATCGTCCTATCATGCACCTTTCTATTCGCCTCTGCCCCCAAACTCACATTTCTCTCCTGCAACATTCCTTTACTGACTCAATCCACTTTTCTCTGCTCTCCCAGCCGGTCGGTTCCAACACACTCGACCACTATACATCCGCTTTAACCAAACCGACTATCATTCATCCTTCCACATGACCAACCATTCTCAACCTACTTTCATTATCTCTCGTTTACCCCTTTCTTCACACCACACAACTCGTCTTCACTTCATTCCTACTTTATCAATTCTTCTCCGACCTAGCACGCCTCAAAGATTGTTCCATACTGAACACATTGAACTTTTTAGATCTATACTTCTCTTTCCAGACCATAGTCTCACTACTACAATAACACAGGTAACAAACATACCCTCATGCAAACCCTAGCGCACTCCAGACTTCGTCCTTTTACATTCACCAAACGATTAATGCACCAGCACCCTTCCTGCCATTCACACTTTCCTACTACACTCTGCATCATCGTCCCTTTTCATCCAACACATACCCTAAATATTTAAACTCAGACACTTGTTCCAGCTGCTCACCATCTAACAGCTTCACACTGAGGACTCACAAAGTCACAACCATAACCTTACTCTTATCTACGTTTACTTTCAAACCCTTCCTTTTACACACCCTGCCAAATCTCTTTACCAATCTTCTTCAAACTCTCTTCAGGATGCCAACAAAGAACCCGCAATAATCACTCATATAATAGTAGGTTAACCCTCCTACTTATCTCCATCTCTCCATCCATTGTACACAATTTCCTTGCCACCCCCACCTCCAATTCTTTTCATAGCCCATCCAAATAGAAATTGAATAACCAAGGAGACATAACCAACCCTGTCTCACTCCGCTATACATATTAAAATAATCACCTTTGACACCATTATTCTTACACACGCCCACAATCCTCACACATACTTTTGATCCATTCAGAGCTACCACAACACATTAATCATTAACGAACCTGCCATAGGTTTCGCCTATTATCCTATCATACGTCTCGATTGCAAACCTTTAAACCTATAAAATATTCTTCGTTCCTCATTTTTCAATCATTTGTTTCAATGTAAAGATTGATCCACACATTCACTACACTCCAGTGGAAGCAGTAATCATTCTAAGGAAAGTTCTCAACTCACCGACGCACTCTTCGACCATAAAATACCAGCATATTCTTCCCTACCACACTCAATAAAACTTATTTCCCTATATTTCTACAGTTCCCCTATCTCCCTTACCCTTACTATTAGCTATAACTGCTCTCCTCCAATCAGTTGGAATATACCCTCCATAAACGCTTTATTACACAATCTTCCAAATCCAATCAACACCATCTCGCTCTCCGTTCTTGATTCATATTCCCAGTAATTCCATCTATGCCTGCAGATTATCCATTCCTCAACTTTCTCACTCTAACCCATTAACCCCTCCTTGCTAATAACCTCATCCCAATACCTATTCCTTCTTGCACCATCAAACCCACACACATTCAACTATCACCTCTTCATTAACTGCCAATATTATGCAGATTTCGAAGTGTTCTTTCACACACTCCTCACATCCATCTTCTCAGTTACAAAACACCATCTCACCTATCCTTATTGAGAGGTTGTCCCTTTAATTCCTCATTCTAACCTTTCGCGCTTCCTTCCAGGAGAGCTTCCATTCCCTGTAAGTCCCCATCCATCTTACCTCCAAACTTTCCTTTATCTCTTATTTCTCTACGTATGCAACTTTTAGTTTTTGTTTTCTTCCTCATCATATAATTCCAAACTCTTTCTTTTGAAACTTACATTATTGGCTTTTAGTACATTAACCACGCTTCTTTTTTACTTTTAACCGTTGCATGATATTAATAATCCAACTAACTATTAACATTCTTCTTCCTACTTAGCCATCCACATACTTCTTGCGACTGCTCGAAAGCTTTTATTTCTGGTTCAGTTTCAACTTTATTTTCATAATCAACTGGATTACTTGCAAGCGCTTACATACTGTATCCTTATACCTTGTTACTTAATGCTCACTCTTAATTTTTTACCCACTTCCTTCGTATCACCTTTCTCTTCTCTCATCCAAGCCCCCACTAACTTCATCTTAAGTAAATCAACAATAATCGCGGGTTCCCATCCTAAACCCTCACTGATTTAACATCCCAACACCTACTTCAACATCTCCTTTTTATTCACCAACACAAAATCAAATCATACTTTCACTTCGTACCATCTCTACCTACACAACTCTAGTATACTATGGACTACTCTTGTGTTTAAAGAAAGTAGTACTTACCACACATACCTCTCTCCCACAAAATCAATCACCTTCCTAGCTTCTTCATTTTCTCCCCCACCCAACCACCTGATGTATACCAGCCTTTTTCACCACTATCCAACATTCAGTCCCCCAACACTATCAATCTGAAGCTCCTTCTCCACCCATCCAACATCATTCAGATTTATTCCCAAAAGTTCTACTCTCTTCAACGTTTTCCCTCAGGATTGACCATACGTTACAACCACACAAACCTTGACCTTTTCAATGTAACATTTTAGCCCATTGGAATTCTAGACTCACACACACAAAGTCTACCATAAGCTCTGTCCACAAGTCACTCATCAAAATGCAACTCCTTCTCTCACTTCATCCTTTCACACACCAGCACACACAACATTTACACCACACACTCATTTCACCGTTCCTTTTCATCTTGTTTCATCACAAGCGAGCAAATCAAATTTTGCCCTTTCTAAAATACATCCATCACCTCTCTCCTTTCTCCTCAACATTTTTTTCTGACATTCCATGTACCCCATACGATTCATACAATTTGAAAAATAGAAGGCCGTTGACGGCGATCACGACCTCTCCGAGCTTGCATCAGCATCCTAGCAAGTATAGTGGTAGTGGCCAGCCACCCAAACTACCCCGTGCCCTTAGTCGCCTTCTACGACCCGCAGGACATGGCTTGGGTAATTCTTTCTTTTTTTCCCCAAGACTGGGGGTAAGATGCATGCCATGCACAGGAAACAGAAAAGTAGTAGAAGAATATGACACAAGTCGAAAAGAAAGCCCAGCCTTACCGCCCCCCCCTCTATACCTATTAGTAAGAAATCGTCACAGTCAGAAAATCCACCCTAGAGCTTCACGGTACCGCGACGGAAACTCAATATGGCATATCGTCAGTGTATTGTTCATCCCTTGGAAAAGTTGGACCACAACCATATCCCATCAAAAAAAACCCTCCATACACTCCTATTATGCACCTTTCTTCTCGCCTCTGCCAAACTCAAATTTCTTTCCTCCAGACATTCCTTAACTGACTCAATCAACTTTTTCTTCGGTTTCCCAGCCTGTCGATTACCAACACACTCACCACTATACATCCGCTTAATCAACTGACTATCATTCATCCTTTCCATATGACCAAACCATCTCAATGTGCTCTCATTTATTCTCATTTACCCCTTTCTTCACACTACACAACTTTCTAATACGTTCATTCCTCATTTTATCAATTTCTCATTCCTTACAGACCCTAAAGATAGTCATGTGAAACCAGTGAACTTAGACTTATAGCCTCTTGTCCAAGACCAATCTCTACTAACATTAACACAGGTAACAATATACCCTCATGTAAGACCCTAACGCACTCAAGACTTAGTCCCTTTACACCCACCAAAGATTTAATTGCACCAGCCACTTTCCTGCTACACTCTGCATCATCCGTTCCCTTTTCATCCTACAAATATCCTCAGACACTTGTTCCAGCTGCTCACCATCTAACATAACTTCACACCAAGGACTGTCCTCACTCACAACCATAACCTTACTCTTATCTAAGTTTACTTTCAAAACCCTCCTTTTACACACCCTGCCAAACCTCTCTACTAATCCTCTCAACCTCTCTTCAGATTCATCACAAAACCAAATCATCGCCTATAATAGGTATCACTCTCCACTCACCCCATTCTCCATCATTCTAACACCATCCCCGGCCACCCCCACCTCTAATTCTTTCATAACCCCATCCATATACATATTGAATAGCCTTTCTGTTCTGCGGTCATATCTACACTCATCCTCTTGATAACATCTTACAGACACCACCTTTTATCCACATATCATATACACATACTTATATCCGCAACCCTTTTAGTACAGGTCTTACAAGACATCCCTATCCCAATCCCTTAGAGTCCCAGAAGAAACATTCCCACATCGTATGTCCGCGTGTCAAATGCGACTAAAAGGACGGCTAGTAGTTGGGTTGGCTGCCCATACCACTTTTCTTTGCCAGCGAATGCTAATGCATTCATCGGAGAGTCGTGATCGCCTATAGCGGCCTTTTACCTTTCGGCGAAAATGTATGAATCGTATAGGTGCATAGAATGTCAGAGAAATAAATGTTTAGAAGAGAGAAGGTAGGATGCATTAGAAGGGCAGATTTCATTTGCGCTCTGTGACTGAACAATATGAAATAATAAACTGTGAAAAGAGTGGGTGGTGTGATCAATTGTTTGTGCTATGTGGAAGAATGAGAGGGGAAAGATGGCTTGCAGTATCTGATGAGTGACTGTCGTAGTATGGTAGATTTTGTGTGTGAGCACTAGAGTTATAATGGTTAAATTTAAGTTTGAAAAGATCAAGGTGTGTGTATGGTTGTGACATATGGTCCATCTGAGGGTAATGTTGAAGAGAGTGTGATTTTCTGGGATATCTGAATTTGAGTCGGATGGTGGTAGCTTCAGTTTGATTGTTTTGGGTGACAAATGGTTGGATAGGTGATTAAAAAAGGGATGACGTAACAGGTGGTTTTGGGGTGTCAGGAGAAAATTTGAATGATATGAAGGTGATTGATTTCTGTGAGGAGAGAGGTGTGCGTGTGAGTAATAGTTTCTTTAAACACAAGAGTATTCATAAGTATACTAGAGTATACTACTGTTTCATAACCCTTTTGCAAGAGGAAATCTAACTAACAGTCTACTTGGAATCTTTTAACATATCACACAGACATCACATCCATCACTCACCTTCTCTGTGCATCCTTTTATCTTCTTACTTTCTTCACTATCAATCTCATCCCCATAAGCATCTTTAATTAAATCCCATCCCCTAGAATGCCCAAATTGTAAATGGAACTTATGTATTATTTGACTTCTCTCTCTCATTCACTAACCTATCTCTTATGTTTTTGACACACCAGACATTTTTCTTTCTTATACCCTCTCTTAAACCAATTTTCAATTGCCCTTTCTCATTCACCTCACATCTAACAGTAATATGCAATTCTCCTATCATCATTTTATTCTTCTTTAAATTCAAGCTCTCATCCAGATTCTTTAAAGATTCACTTCCTAAAAACTAAGGTATAACCCCATTTACCACTTCCATTCTTAGTATGAAAAAACATTTACCTTCAATACAAAACGGTATATCCAGTCTTTTCACACCTTTATAACTAGTATTACCAAAAATATAACTCCCATTTCTAACTTCCATTGGATCCAAAACTTTTTTCCTTTCATTCCTCTCCATACTTCCTATCACTCTGCCTAGCCATTTTTCCCCAATCACATTCTTTGAACACCCTGTATCAACTATGCTCATATTTCTTCATATTCTTTTCTTTTATCATCTTCTATTTCTCTTTTTTTTTCCTCATTAGGATATACACTGTTTACTCCTTTTGTTTCATCATTCATCCATCTTCCAAAACCATAAACACTTCTTGTCTCATTTATACCTCTACTCACATAACTACCTCTTTCACTCCTACTATGACCTCTTTCAAGACGATTCACACGGAAATGATAGTGACCTACAAACCACACATTGCATCACTTTATCATATATGTTCCTTTTATTCATACATCTTCCATCAAACCACTGTTCCTTTTCTTCGGTCTGTTTACATCTTTCATTGGTAACCC
Source organism: Trachelipus rathkii (assembly GCA_015478945.1). NCBI lineage: Eukaryota > Metazoa > Arthropoda > Malacostraca > Isopoda > Trachelipodidae > Trachelipus > Trachelipus rathkii. The sequence continues at coordinate 28,041 of JABUQX010044411.1, read as the reverse complement.
CATCCACTTCTTCTCTCAACACTCTTCTTTCACAGTCCCTCACATACATTCAACAATGCATCTTTAAAAGTTTTAAACTCCCACGCCCCCTTTCCACAGTAAGCATTTACTAAGCAAGTATCATCTGTCTCTGGTTGATATCCACATTTGCTCCCTCTAGCAAGTTTACACATTTCATATCCTCACCTAAATCAATCTTTCCCACAATTTTACATTTATTCTCGACCACTTCATACCTGTTCACATATTCTCTCATTTGTTTACCATTTATCCTCTTAATATTAAAAAAACTTAAGTATTCTATCATACCGATCTCTCTGTTGCTCCTTTCCATATCTTTTGTCCAATTTATCCAAAATCTTTTTCATCCCCTCCCCTTTTTCCAAACCTTCCCATTTGATATCACATACGCCTCAAAAGCTTTTTCACCCAAACTTAACAACAATTCTCCAGCTGGACATTCACACTCCTTACCATCCACCTTGAATCATAAATCCACCCTTTTCTTCCATTGCTTATACTCGTCTCCATTACTTACATCCCCTTCCAAAGTAGGACATACCCATCTTATTCTCCTCTCCCTACGTTCACCTACTCCAGTTTCATCATCACTCCCCATAGCTAATCCTAAGCAAACCAAACTAAATACCCAACCTCAGATGGTAACAGAACTAAGCTCTGCTACCACTGACTAAATTATGCTGTGTAAACTGTCCTAACAAAAAAACACAAAAACAACACACACTCACCTTATATTATATCTGGTGGTGAAGCGTTCCAAAAAATAAATAAAAAAATCTTATTAGTTACAAACAACCATAGGTGGGCGTTATCGCGATAACGGTTTCGGGTTATCTGTTATCCGATAAAATCTTTTACTGATAATCGGTATCTTTTGTTCCAAAACTTTTTACCCAATTTTTTTAACTATATGCGATAATTTATCGCGATAACGGTTTCGGGTTATCTGCTATCCAATAAAATCTTTTATCAATAATGGGTATCGTGATATTTTGCTATCGTATATATATAATATTATATATATATATATATTATATATATTATAGTATGATATATATATATATTATAATATATTTATATATATATATAAATAATATATATATATATATATATATATATATATATATAGATATATATATATTATAATAATATTATTATATTATATATAATATATATAATATATATATAATATATTATATATATATATATATAAATATATTATTATTATATATATATATAATATATATTATATATTATATATATATTAAATAATTATATAATAATATATATATATTATATATATAATATAATATATTATAGTATATTTATTATATATATACCGTATATATATATATAATATATATTATATTATTATATATATAGTGTAATATTTAATTATATATATATATATATATATATATATATATATATACTATATACCGTATTATAAATAGATTATATATATAATTAATATATATATATATATATATATATATTATATATTATATATAATATATATATATATTAAGAGTTATCCTCTGTCAGATGAAAACTTAATATGCTCATGTTATGAAGGGGAACATACAGATGCTGCAAAGGCCAGAACCTAATATTTATATTTTTTATTGATAAGATTGTAGTTAACCTAATTCTTTGATTCCATTTCAAATCCTTTATTAGCTTTTCTTTTGCTTTTTACATACATTATAGATCTATAAGCAGAAAATAATTAATTAGAAAATAAATTTTATTATAAAAAAGCGGAACACTGAGAAGCAAAGAAAAAAGTTAAATTTTTAATAAGATATCCAAAGTTTTACATGTTATATAAAGCAAGTAGCACCATATTTCTGTTAATGTGTCGTTAAAGAAAACAGAAAATTTTATATTATAATCTATAAAATAGGTGAAAAGAAGATGTAATAAATTTATTTTTAACATTTTCATAAGAACCAAAGTCATGTTTTTTTTTAACATTTTATTTATAATAAAATGAAATGCATAAAAATTTGGATTTATCGATTTATCGCCTTATCGGCGATATTTTTATCACGAGTTATCGGATATCGTTTATCAATGATAAGGTTTTCGTTATCGATTTATCGGTTATCGCGATATTTTTCGTTATCGTCCCCCTATGCAAAACAACTATAACTATTATTATTAGTATATACAAATCTTCAACGAGAATAAGTATTAACCGCAAAATGAATCCCTCTGTATAGCTTTGCAACTCTTCCCTGATGTCAGTTCTGTGTTTGCCTACTATTATTAGATTCACTCTACAGTCGAACATTCAATCTTATTCCATCTATCTGAACAAAAAAAAGCTGAAGGGTACAAATTAAGATAGTCTCTCCAGAGACTCTTCACAACCACATACCAGTATATATAATCTGTATAAAAGAAATATATATATATATATATATATATATATATATGATTATATATATATATTATATATAATATATATATATTAAATAATATATGTATATAATATATAATATATATATAATATATATATACATATATATCTCAGGCTGGGTTCAAGTACATTTTGTCAAGTACAAGTACTCTAGAATTGTTCAGTACAAGTACAAGTACTTATGAAAACTTAATGTTATATATATATTTAATATTATATATATATAACTATATAAAATTATATATATATATTATATAATAATATATATATATACTTATATATAATATATTATATTATATATATATATAGTTAATTCATCATCATCATCACCCAACCATCATCTCTCCCCAAGACTGGGGGAAAGGTGGATAGCATGCACCGGAAACAGAGAAGTAGTAAAAGAATATGAGGCAAGTCGAAAAGAAAGTGAAGCTTTACCGCTCACTTTGTACCTTTTAGTGAGAACTCGTCGCAGTCAGAAAATCCACCGCGACGGACCCTCACTATGGCATTTCGTCAAGGTGTGGTTCATCCCTTGGCCCAGGGGTACAACCATACCCCATCACAAAACCCCGTCATACACTCCTGTTTTGCACTGTTCTTCTCGACTCTGCCAAACTCTCATTTCTCTCCTCCAGGCATTCTCTTTCTGATTCGTGACACTTTCTTTCTGATTCTCCTGCCGGTTGATTCCCAACACACTCACCATATTACATCCCCTTAACCAACCTGCTATCATCCATCCTTTCCCCATGGCCAAACTATCTCAACATACTTTCATTTATTCTCTCATTTACCCCTTTCTTCACACTACACAACTCTCTAATACGTTCATTCCTCATTTTATCAATTCTTCTCACACCTAACACTCCTCTAAGATTGTCCATCTGAACACATTGTACTTTAGATCATACCTCATTTTCCAGACCATAGCTCACTACTATACATTAACACAGTAACAACATATCTCATGTAGACCTGCGACTCAAACTTAGGCCGTATTTACTATACCCGGCCTTTTCTTCCTTTCGTCAAGTGTTCCTTCAGAATCCTCCCTTAACGTAAATTCAAATTTATGAACGATCCTTGAGAAATTTTTTCCGTAAGGAACCCTTGACGTCGCAAAATACTTGACGAAATCTCTTCCTTAGTCAAGGTAGCTCTGAACCAACCTTGAACTCTCCTTAAGATTTTGTTTTCCGAGCGGCAGCCATCTTGTTTTTTTTATTGTACAATTCTATATTATTAATTGGATATCATTGTGCATCTTTTATGTTAAATGATTTGTCAAATAATACTTCGTGTAAGAAAATCACCAAAACCAAATTAATCTCACACAGAGAAATGGCAGCAATTGCAACTTTCGGACCCGGGTCCTCAACTTTATGTTGTAAGGAGCAGATGATATTTGTATAATTTATCATAATTTCGTACTAGGCTCGTTCGCCATGGCTATGCCAATCAAAGGCACTGGAACTATAAATGTAAGCAACATCTTCAATTCTCGATTAGTAGTTTTATTAAACGCGTTTAGATTATTTCATATTTTTTTTTCTTTTAATATTTCTATAATTTACATACATAAAAAATAATATATAATATACTTTATTTTGTTCTAGTTTCATTTACTTTGTGTTCATTAGTCTCTGACGTCATGAAATATGATGATGTTTTTCCTTGAAAACTGTCTTGGATAAGTAGCTCCTGATTAAAGGAAAGGGTGGTTTATAAATAGCAAATTTTTTTTAAGATTCTTATGCAGTGGAGAATGCTTATCTGAGGCTACCTTTACGGAAAGTCAAGACGTTTTTCGAAGTTGATTCATAAATACGGGCCTTAGTCCCTTTACATCCACCAATGATTTAATTGCACCAGCCACCTTCCTCCATTCACAATTTCCTACCTACACCCTGCATCACCGTCCTGTCATCCAACAGAGTAATCCTAAATATTAACGTCAGATATTTTTTCCAGCTGCTCACCATCTAACAAAACGTTACACTGAGGACTGTCCTCACTCACAACCATAACCTTACTCTTATCTACTTTTACTCTCAAAAACCCTCCTTTTACATACTCTACCAAATCTCTGTACCAATCTTCTGAAACCCTCTTCAGATTCGCCATACAAACAATCATCTCATATAATAGAATAAGAAAACCCTCAACATCTCTTCAATTCATACCATCTTCTACACACATTTCCTGCCACCCCCACCTCTAATTCTTCCATAACCCCATCCATTTACAAACTTGAATTACAAGGAGACAACCTTCCTTCCTCACTCTGCTTCCCATTATATTTAAACCAACACGCTTTTTACTCGTAATTTATCTTCACACGCTTACTATCTCATACATATACTTTTGTTCCTTCAGAAGGATCTACCACCAACACATATTTCACGAACACTTGACATAGAACTTCCCTATTAATCCTCTCATACGTCTGTTGCAAATTCATAAAACCTTAATACAGTTTATTCTTCTCTCTCATTTCTTTCAATGTAAAAATAGAAGATTTGATTCCACACATCTCTACCACTTCTAAATGCAACATGTTTTTCACCAATCAGTCCATTAGTCACTCGACGACACTCGTCGACCAAAATACCAGCAATATCTTCCCTACAAACATGCAGTAAACTAATTCCTCTATAATACCTACAGTTACCTTATCTTCTTTACCCTTATATAAGGACTATAATGTCTCCCCAATCCCTCGAACTATACCCACATAAATGCTTCTGTTACACAACTTTCAATCGCTATTCAATCCTTCATGCTCGCCACTAGTATATTTATAGTATATATATATATATATATATATATATATATTATTATATAAAATATATATATATTTATTATATATATATATATATATATATTATTAATATATATAATATATATAGTATATGTTATATATGTTGGAGATGAGCAACATAGACAGACTATTAAGAATACTCCACTTCTCCACAATAAGTGAAATCTAATTTGAATAAGGTAAGTATGAGCAAAACAAAAAGAAGAATTTTCTCTCTACCTTAAGGAATATCTAGAGGTCCTCCTCGTTTTTGAAAGAAGTGACAGTATTTGTGGCAGAGTCAATTAGGCCTTATTGCTACTTGCAGGATAAGTGAAGGGACTTGCTAGCCTGGCAAATCGCTGCGTCTAATTGGATGTGTGTTATTCACTTATGCTGATATATTATATAGAACAATAGGAGAATAATACAAAAGAAAAATAGATAGTTTTAATTTTACAAAGTGGTTAATTTAGAAGGGTAATATACAGGGATGGATAGAGTATCTTATTTATACTACAAGCTTACACGCTCATACTCTATCTAACTAATTCTATACCCTACCCTGAGGTAAGATAAGATACCAGGAATTATGGGTATCTATGGAAGGACCAAGACTTTTTGGTATGAGTTTAGATAATTTTATTGTATCAAAATTATCTAAACTATAGAATCAAAATTGGGGCTTTATGAAGTGCGTTTATTTGGTACTATCGAAATAAACTTGATAAACTTTTATGAAATTATTATTCTTTGAGATTATGAAGATGGGTACTTAACTTAAGAATAAGAAGATCTGGCGAGTATTATCGCCCAAAAATAATAAGAATTTGCGATTATTATCACCCAAACATAAGACGTTCAAAAATAAGATGTTCGTTGGAACGATGGCAATATGATGATACGGCGATTATTATCGCCCAAAAATAAGATGTGTGTTCCAATGGCAATTTGTATTGCCCACAAATAAGAAGATCAAACAATAAGAGATTTGTTTATCCCAAAATTAAGAAGATTTGATGTAAAATTGGATGGCCCAAAGTTAAGATGATCAAAAAATAAGACTCTATAAATATAACAAAAGTTAGATTTATGAGTCGTGACTTATGTAAGTAATTTAATGTTAGAATTATAATTAGATTTAATTAATTTATTTATGTATTTATTAAAAATAAACCTTACCCTAATGATAAGAACAACTGTGAGGGGTCTTTCTGATAACTGATGCCTATGTTTGGGAACGTTGGATAACGATACCTCAGAATTAAGCGAGGGCTGTAAGTATAGAAAGAAAGAAAAGAATATGGTAACTTTAACTAGTTTTTCTTTATATTTATATTATTATTATTAAGTAATTTTAAGAATGTTATGAAACCATATTTAAATCTAAGTATAGTTTTTATAAGATGTAAAACTAACCTGTACGGAGTTTTATCTGAATGTACAGGTGGTATGAGTGAGAAACATCAAATAGAATCTTTGGAAAATCTGTGTTCATAGCTGAAAAATCTTTATTCTCAAATAATACTAATTACACATATAAAAATATGGTATCAATCGTATACTGACTGAAACAAGAAAAAAGTGTCAATAATCTGTTCATACTTTTAATTTGTAAAGACTAAACAAAAAAAAAATAATTTACTTAAGCAGAGGCAGTTTCATTAATAAGAATGTACTTTCTTATTCCGGGTTAAGGAATAAGTGTACATTTTGGTGTAATACCAACCACACTACATTCTAACTTATAGTTAAAGAACAGAGTAATAAGAATAATAAACATGTCTTCACAATCACCTCTATATTTTCCCCCACTAAGCCTAAAACCCCACCTTAAATTTCGAAGACGTTAAGAACGGCAGAGCATAAACTTAGTAAATCTGAGGTTAAGAAAGAGGTGTATAAAATTTGGAGATTCATGTTGGTAATTTTAATCAAAACAAGAATTTCGTGAATATTGAAATTCGGGTTTACAAACTTTCTGACATATGAGAATCTGATTTAGAAGATTTAGAAACTGTGACAACTACGAACATATTCAACGTACTACCACTATGCTATACTATACTATACTATACTATACACTATCCTACAGGATTAGTATTCTATAGGACAGGGAAATCGTGTACAGTAGGAAGCAGTAGTGCATGTAATGTTGTAAAAATAAATATTAGCTTTAATATAGGAACTTGGAAAATTTTTTAAATGCATATAATTAATATAAATATATATTTCATGAATTCCCTAGTTTTTTCAGAATTTGAAATTCATTAATCCATGGGAAATTTGGTAAACCATGCTATATTTATGTTCCAACCTTCCCCAATTAAACTGATATTTTCGCGTTGCTTTATGACCATTAAGCTTTATTAAATTCTGTATAATGCGAGTATTCTAGATATCGGTATCATTATAACATCCACACATCACCCTTATCAATGACGTAATCTCTCTCTTAATAATGGCGATGTGATGGATTGGATAAACTGTAATGATATTATAATATGAAGGAACTAAAATTGTAATATATATATATTGCAATTTTTGAACCTTTGAACCTTAATACGATACCCCATGATGTCTTCTTGCGTTCAAAATCCTTTGATGATTCGATGCTCCTTTATCATCGTGACATCATCCATCTATGGTTATGAACTTAGAATATTGAGACATCATCTGAAATAATACTGAGACTCCTCCTTTTACCTTGCAACATCGTCATTAATAATAACCAAGAGCCAAGGTTTTTGGAGGATAGAGGAAAATGTATGTATGCCTATTCAGCATGCAAG
>JABUQX010044411.1:2500-15000 GCA_015478945.1 Trachelipus rathkii | reverse complement strand
TTGTATATTCAATAACTTTATTATGAATACAACAATATCATTTTGAATGAGTTAACATTTCATTCTGCAGGAACTTTTTCAAATTTCTTAGCCTATACCCTACAGTAGGTTTTTGAATGAGTATAGAATTGGAACCTTCAATAACATAATGAGTTTAGTAGTGAATCCCACAGTTTTAATTTTAGATACACTATAACAGGAGCCCTAACTTTAGCACTTGTATTGATTTTAGCATTGGATCCTAGAGAGGATTTTCCTATGACTATTATGAACCATTATATTACAACTAACATGAATTTAGCATAAACCTCATGGAAGTATTTTTAGTGGGTTAAGAATTGAACCTTTAAGTAGTATTTTGGTTACAAAAGCATTTTGAATGAGCTAAGCATTGAACCATTCTGTAGCAGTTTAAATATCTATATCGTCAACAATAAAGAAAATTTTTATAAAAGTTTATGATGAACCCTAAGGGGGGTTTTTGGGTGAGTTTTCCATTGAATTCTAAAGTAACTCTTTGGAAAACTTTATAAAATACCTTATGGTAACATTTAGAATGAATTAAGATTAAATTCTACAGTTGCATTTTGGTCAACCCTACAAACTCTACAGCAGTAGAATTTTGAATGACTCTATCACTGAACTCTACACTAACATTTAAAAAAAAATATAGCATGAACCATGTAGAATCATATTGTATGAATTTATAAAATGAACTTCTACAGTAGCATTTCAAATATTGGGAAACTTTAGCATGTAATCTACAGTATGGAAGCTTAAATATTCCTTTCCTTTTTAGTATATAATACAAATGACCTTGGTTCACGTACCCGTACCCGTAGCCATAACCTCACAACTATCTTCTTCCTTCCGATTCCTAGATTAAAACACAAAAGGAAAAACATTAATAAGAGTATCAAATATTAGTAATAAGTGTTTGATTAATGTTAGAAACTCTTAATAATGTTTGATACTCTTAATAATGTTCGATAAGAGTATCAATAAGAGTATCAAGCATTAATGATAGGTGTTGGATTAATGTTTGATTTTCTTATCAATGTTTAATACTCTTATTAATGTTTGATAAGAGTATTAAACATTTAATATAGCTGTTGAAATTAATGTTATGTGATCTCTTACCTCTTATTATATTATTGATGGTACATACCTTCTCTCTCATGTCGATCATTCAGAGATAGATACTCCCATAAAGCACAGTATCATATCATTTAATTAAGCGTGCCTCGCAATACTTCAGTGCTGTCTTTGATTTTTCTTTGATTAATATTCCGTTTTGACTCGACTCGTCTGATTACTTCTCAATCTTGCATTAATGTTTGACAAGTATTAAATCATTAATAATATGTGTTGGACTAAGTGTTTGATCCTCTTATTAATGTTTGAAAAGAATATCAAACATTAAAAAGCAGTATCAAGCATTTATAATAAAAGGGGTTGGATTAATGTCTGATACTCTTATTAATGTTTGATACTCTTATTGAACATTATTAAGAGTATCAAACGTTAGTAATAGGTGTCTAGATAACAAGTACATAAAATATAAAGAAGCATTAAAAATACGATTAAAAGTAGCCAAAATAGTATTGAAAGTATCAAAATTAGAAAGAAAAATACAAATAGTAAAAGTAATATCTGTAAATCTTGGAAACAACCAGAAAAGGCAATTTTTATTATTATTATTATTATTATTATTATTATTATTATATTATTAATTATTATTATTTATTATTATTATTATTATTATTATTATTATTAAAATTATATTACAATGATTAGCAATTATTATTATTATTATTATTATTATATTATTATTAATTTTATTATATTATATTATTATTATTATTATTACTAATAATATTAATATTATTATTAATATTAATATTAATATTAATATTAATATTAATATTAATATTAATATTAATATTAATATTAATATTAATATTAATATTAATTAATTAAAATTATTATTATATTATATTATTATTATTATTATTATTATTATTATTATTATTATTATTATTATTATTATTATTATTATTATTATTATTATTATTATTATTATTATTATTATTATTATTGTTGTTATTATTATTATTATTATTATTATTATTATTATTATTATTGATTATTATTATTATTATTATTATTATTATTATTATTATTATTATTATTATTATTATTATTATTATTATTATTAATCAAGGAAATCAATTTACCATTCCGAAGTCATTTCCTTTCGAATAAAAATATTTAATACCCTTAGCAATTCAAATCTCTCTCTCTCTCTCTCTTCTCTCTCTCTCTCTCTCTCTCTCTCTCGCTCTCCTCGTCTCTCTCTCTCGATCTGGTCCTCCTCTCTCGTCTTCTCTCTCTCTCTCTCTCTCTCTCTCTCCTTTCTCTCTCTCTCTCTCTCTCTCTCTCTCTGTGTCCTTACCTCTCTCACCTCTTCGTCACTCTCTCACTCTCTACTCCATTATCTATCTATCTATCTATCTACTATCTATCTATCTATCATCATCATATCTATCTATCTTCTATCTATCTATCTATCTATCTATTCTTATCTATCTATCTTATCTATCTTATCTATCTTATCTATCTTATCTATCTTATCTATCTTAAGTTGAAGCTTCAAGAATTTCGCCTTATCATTTTTTGGTCTTCTCTCTTCACTCTCTCTCTCTCTCTCTCTCTTCTCTCTCTTCTTCTCTCTCTCTCTCCCTCTCTCTCTCCTCTCGTCCTCTCTCTCTCTCTCTCTCTCTCTTCTCCTCTCTCTTCTCGCTCATGTGTGTTTTTTCCTCAGGGATCTTTCGTTTAACGATCACATTCCTCTTTCTCTTCTCTGCTCTCTCCTCTCTCTCTCTCGCTCCAACATTCCTCTCTCTCTCTCTCTCCTTCTCTCTTCTCTCTCTCTCTCTCTCTCTCTCTATACTAATACTTATTGCCTTTCCATTCTTTTTTTTTATTTTCATTTTTCATTTAATTTCTTTTATTTCAATTTTGGGGCGGAATCTTCCTTCGTGTCCTATCATAAAAAATTAATCCTCCTATAATCATTTTCATTTCCTTCAAATTGCTTTAAAAATTTTATTCTAGCACACACGTGTCAGACAATTCACACACACACAGCGCACACACACCTACACACATACACACACTCATGCACATACACACAGAAATTCACAATCCACTCATGTACACACGACAGGCATTTCCCTCCAGACACACATCACTCATGCACATACACACACATTCCACAACCATACAACACACACATTCCCATACACACATTAATAGCATAAAGACATATCCACACACTGAATACAGACCAGAAACGCGGTACCCAAAATCCCCACTCATCATAACACAATACAGCATTTTCCACACCCCCACAACTAATACACATACGACCATTCCCAAACCACACACACACTCATACACACCATACAGACAATTTTACACACCACAATTCATACGCCACATCAAACAATTGTCACACCCTCACACACATCATAAGCATATATATATATATATATATATATAATATATATATATATTATAATAATATATATATATATATAAATAATATATATATATATATAATATATATATTATATATACGGTATATATATGTTAAAATAATGCATATAATCGCAATTATAAAGTGTAAGTAAAGAAGAACATTATATGGGCGAAGGTAAGAATTTTAAACTGCCTTCTCTGGGATTGAAATACCTCATGTTTGCAAGTGAGGGGCAAATATACCCGATGCTTTAACCACTTAGCATCTCCAACCGCAAAATATTTATAAAAATTTTATAACATTAGAAGGCGTAAATTCTTTACCTTCCCCATTAATGTTCTTTCTCTTTACCTTACAATTATATATTATATTTATATATATATATTATATATTATAATATTATATATATATTAAATATATATTATATATATATATATATTATATATATATATAATATAATATATATATCATTAATTTTTTATCAATTACAAGATATAACCTCAATATAAAACAACGCAATGTCACTAATTTCAATTTTTTTTTATCGGTTAAGATAACCTATCATAATTTTTCAATATTTATCAAGATTAAAAAGTATATCCTCTTATCTTTCTATTTTTCTTAAAAGATTTCATATTTATAACCTCTTATAATTTTATTTTTATTTGATTAAATAAATAATTTTATTAAAAATAAAATAATTTTAAAAAATAATTTAAAAAATTTAAAAATAATTTAAAATATTTTATTTAAATAATTTTTTGTATTATTTTAATTTTTTTTTGTCATTTTTTATTAGATACACACCGGAAATTTTTTTTTTATCATTTTCCGTCTTATTTTTATTTTATAATACATACATTTCTTATAAATATTAATTGTTAGTATTGTAAGATATAACCTCATTAGAGTAATTAAGAGTATCATTAATTTGAGGGATAGGTTTGGGTTGGGTTGGGTTGGGAAAGTTTGGGTTGGGGTGGGGTTTGGTTTGGGTTGGTTTCGTTGGGTTGGGTTGGGTTGGGTGGGTTGGGTTGGGTTGGGGGGGTTGGGGGGGGGTGGGGTGGGGTTGGGTTGGTTTGGGTTGGGTTATGTTATGTTATGTTATGTTTCATGTTATGTTATGTTATGGTTTAGGTTAGTGGATTGATATGAAGATGAAGTCGGTTGGTTAGTTAGGTTAGGTAGTTAGGTTAGGTTTGGTTATGTTACTGTTAAGATAAGTTAAGGTTATGTTATGTTTGTTTGTTTATGTTTGTGTTGCGTTGTTGTTCATGTTTTAATTTTATGTTATGTTATGTTGACGTAACGTTACGTTACGTTTACGTTTACGTTTACGTTTACGTTTACGTTTACGTTTACGTTTACGTTTACGTTTACGTTTACGTTTACGTTTACGTTTACGTTTACGTTTACGTTTACGTTTACGTTTACGTTTACGTTTACGTTTACGTTTACGTTTACGTTTACGTTTACGTTTACGTTTACGCACAATCAACAAACAAAATTTGTTATTTTATAGCTTGAAGGATGGTATTATGATTTATTATTATTTATTTATTTATTTTATTTATTTATTTTTTTTATTTTTTATTTTTTATTTTATATATTAATATTTTATTTTTTTATTAATTTTTTTTATTTATTTTATTTATTTGTTTATTTTATTTTTATTTATTTATTCACTTATTATTATTATTAATTACGACTTAAGTATTATTTATTTCTTATTTATTTTTTGTTTATTTTAAATTATTATATATTTATTTATTTATCTTTAACATTATATTTAATTTGTATTATTTGAAATTATTTATTTTAATTTTCTTATTAGTAAGATAATTATTTATTAAACTTTTTTTAAACATATCGATAACTACTTATCATTTCATTTATATTAGATATAAAGAATATAAAACCTTCCTTAGAATCAATGCAAAAAAAAAATATATTAATTTTGGTTTTCTTATTAATTGGGATTAATTCAAAAATTATCTAATTTAGATACATTGATAACCTCTAATCATTTTATTTTTCTTATTAAACTAAACTGATAACCTTATCATTTTTTCATTCTCATTAGATTAAATTGATAATTTCATATTTTTTCTTTCTTATTAGATTGAATCGATTGTCCATTATCTTTTTCTTATTATCTTTCTTATTAGATTGAATCGATTATTATCTTTTCTTATTATCTTTCTTATTAGATTAAATCGATAATTTACTATCCTTTTATCTTTATTGTTAGGTTAAATCGATAACCTATTATATTATCTTATTACCTTTCTTATTAGATTAAACCGATTTATTTATTATCATTTTATCTTTCTTATTATATTGAATCGATAACATTTTATCTTACCTTATTATCTTTCTTATTAGATTAAATCGATTATTTATTATCGCTTTATCTTTCTTATTAGATGGAATCGATAACCTATTATCTTATTATTTTTCTTATTAAATTAAATCGATTATTTATTATCATTTTATCTTTCTTATTAGATTAAATCGATAACCTACTATCATTTTATTTTTCTTATTAGATTAAATCGATCTTATTATCAATAGTTTAAAAATACAATTTATAAAGCATTAAAAAAGTTTTGCTAAGATTTTATATTTGTCATAAATTTCAAATTTTATTAAAACATAAAAAAAAAGTTTTTCTGAGATTCTATTATATTCATCTAAAATTTCAAATTTTATTAAATTCTTTCCATTTTTATTTCAACTACAATTTTATAGATTTATTTCATTTTACAATTATACATAATTATATTATATATTTTTATTTCATACGTATATTAAATATTTTATAAAATTCTCTTTCTATTTTATTTATGTAAAATTTATTATTTTATTTTATTACTTCTCTCAAATTTGATTAATTTTGGTATTTTATTTTATTTTAACAACAAATTGTTTTATTGTAATTTTATTTCATATATTTTTAATCTCACATATTACCATTTATGTAATCATAGCACACAATCGCAAAATGACACACAAATTGGGGGCCGTAGCACCCACCGCACCGACCACACCTCACCAGGGTAAGCCGACCACGCACCGCACCGCATCGCACCGCATCGCACCGCAATGCACCGCACCTCTATATTTTAAAAATTACACCGCAACTGAGGTATACTGATTGTGGACGCACACCCGCCCCCACAGCCGTACCAAAAAATGTTCTACCACTCACGCAAACCAACACCACTACCGTTAAACGCAACGCACGCAACTCGCACGCGTAACCCTCTATATTTAAAAATTACACTCACATGCGCCGGACACGGATAAAAATTGCACCTCACCGCGACGGGTACACTGGACATTGGGTGGAGCCACGCTCGCCACGACACGGCACCGCCCGCACCCGCACCGCCCACCGGCACCGCGCCGCACCGCACCGCACGACACCGCACCGCACGCACATTATACGTGACCAACCCTAGTATGATGAACCGATGTCATATCTGTTACCCTCGTGCTTTATATCCCGTTCACGAAAGAATATATTTCTCGAAATCACAGCATTAACTTCATTCATACTGGGAAAGATATGAAAGGTGCAAGTTCTTGTTCGTCCGGCCGAAAAAACGTCTTCCGTTCTTTTGTTTTTATAGATACATTGATGGTTTCCAGTCAATTCGCATATCAACCTGTGGATGTCTCAGTGATAACGTTAGGCTTTCTTTATTATTATTATTCCAAAGAATCGATTCCCACTCTTTTCCCATTCTTTTATTTATTTTTTAATATTAAATTTCCACACACACACATCACACACCACAGTATATATATAGTTATATAGTATATATATATATATATAATATATAGTATATATATATATATATATAATATATATATTAATATTATATATATATATATATATTAATATATATATTTATATATATAGTAAATATAAATTTTAATTAAGATATATAAATATATATATATTGATATATATATATATATATATATATATATTATAATATATAGTAGGGGCCCCCAAAGTAAATTATCATATAATATCATATATTACTAACTTTTATTATGTGAAATATCCTGATTCACTTTATTATTATATTATTATTATTATTATTATTATTATTATTATCAATGTTATATTAGTATCTATTATTATTATCGATTATTATTATTACTATTATTTTATTATATTCATTATTCATTATTATTATTATTATATTATATTATTAATTATTATTATTAATATTTTTATTATTTTTTACTCTATTTTATTATTTTTTTCTACTATATAATCTCTATCAAGAAATTATATATCATTCAACTTAATATTTATATAATTATTATATAATTATTATTACATTCAATTATATATTATTTTTTAGATTATTATTAATTATTATTATGATATATTTATTATTATATTAATTTTTTATTATTAATTATATTATTTATATATAATTATATATCATTATTATTATATTATATTATATAATCCTTTATTAATATATATATATATTATTACTTAAGTAAATAAATTATAATTTATTTAAATTTCTATAATATATATAATATTATATTAATATATTAATATTGTTATATTATTAATTATTAATTTTATTATTCATTATTATAATATAAAAATATATTATTAATTTATTTTTATTTATTTATTTATTATATTATTCATTAAATATTATTATATTAATATTAGTATTATTATTATATTATTATTAATTATTTTATTATTATTATTCATCATTAACTTATTATATTATTATTATTATATTGCCTTTCATTATTATTATTATAATAATACTTCATATTTTATCATTTAACAATAATTTATAATTATTAATTAATTATTATAATTATATTAATATTATTATGATTAATTTTTTAATATTTATAATATTAATTATTATTATTATTATTATTATTATTAATAATAATATTATTATTATTATATTATTTTTAATCTTATATTCTTTAAATATATATTTTATTATTAAAAGATTAATATTATTATTATTATTTATTTATTTTATTTATCTTCTTTTTAATAATTCTGCTTTCTATATTTTTCCCATATAAAAGAAAAACTCTTGCAATTTTTCATCTTTCTGAATTTGTTAATTAATGAAAATATTAATATTTTTTGATTTGCCCCCAGGTTATATCCCGAAATACAATTTTAATTTTAGAATTTATTCCCCCTCCTCTCACTCTTTCACTATATCTCACTCCTTTACTTTCTCACATACTCACTCTCTCGCTCTACCCACTTTTCAGCTCTCCCAGTCTCCCACTGTCGTATTCTATCACTATGCCAGTCTCCAATTTCTCATTCTTCCACTCTATTACTTCGTATCTATCTCATTCTCTCACTCAGCTCACTCTCCCACTCTCTAATACTCATATTCCCACCCCTACCTTAAATTCCCATTCTCTCATTTTCCCATTCGCCCACTCACTCAATTCCCCAATTTCTCATTCTCCCAATCCCAGACTTTCCACTCTCCCGTTCTTCCATTTTACCGCTCTCCCATTTTCTCATTTATCCATTCTCTCACTCCTTCACCTTCTCGTTTTCCTACCATTCTTTTACTCCCTTACTCACCGACGTTCTCATCCTCCAATTTGGCCACTCTCCTACTTTCCAACTCTCCCATTTTGTTACATTATCATTTTTTGATTCCCTCACTCCCTCACCCTCTACCCTCCTCTAAACCTTTCTCATTATCCACTCATTAGCGTTTCACCTTTATTAAAACGATATTAATTTACTCCAATTTTCTATAGAACAAAATACTCAGAGTATTGAGAGCTCTTTGCCTCGCTGGGATTTCGATTCATTCGATTCGTTCAAATGGAGGAGAGAGAGAGAGAGCGCCGCCTTCACTAGAGACGCACAACGTTGACCCAATCTGAGAGGAGACGAAGCGAAGAACCGAGAGAGACGAGAAGCCCGCGAGAGGAGAGAGATCATGATGACCGAGAGAGAAGACCAGACCGAAGAGAGAGAAGATTAACTCGAGCAGTTCGTAGTTTTGCGACCTCTTCCCTCGACACATTCATTCAAGCAAAATATTAGGTTCTGCAGCTCATTTGGTAATGAAATTGGATTAGGTTTCTAATTATGCCTCGATCATACGAACATTTAGCTCAATGGGTTCTGCAGCTCATTCGATATTGCTTATACAGTTTTGCAACTCATTAATACCTTGAAGCTCACACAGTTTTACAATCACCCATCTCATTCCAGTTTTATCATTTATTCCACTTGCAACTCATATTTTCACAACTCACGTCACGGTGCATCAAGCATAGTTTTACAGCTTACTTCACTATTCAAATTATTCAGTTTTACAACTAGCTTCACATTTGCAATCAATTCAGTTTTACAACTTGCAGCTCATTTCATTTTAAAACTCACTCTAATACAACTTACAAAGTTTTCATTACACTTCGCCTTGTAATTCATCCACCTTTATAACTCTGGTCACATTACAACTCACGCTACATTTCAACTCATTCAGTGTTTTATAATTCACTCCACCTTGCAACTCATAGTTTTACAAGTAACTCTACCTTGCAACTCACGCTATTTCACAACTCATCCCACCTTGAAGCTAGCACAGTTATACAATTCATTAAACATTACAACTTCTGCTACTTTACAAACCAATGCACTATGCAACTGAAAGTTTTATAATTAATTTCCACCTTGCAAGATTGCACTTCTTACATCTCAATTCATCTTGCAATTCACGGAGTTCTCCAACTCACCCAATTTTTACAGCTCAGTCCACCACGCAACTCATGCAGTTTTACATCTCATTTCGCTTTGCAAATTAATGGCCAGTCATATATAATACACGAAATTTAACATATATATATCATATATAATTATATAGGTAGAATAAGTAGTAGGCTTATATATCAATATATATATAAATCATTATATCATATATATTATAAAATATAAGTATAAATATAATAAATAAATAGATGACAAAAAATAAGAATAGTTAGATAATAACTGAGAAATATATAATATATACCATTAATATATATATAAAACTATATAATATATGATAATATACTATAAATACTATATACCCAAACTAATATATATAAATAGCATACGTCACTTCGCATCTTCTAGAACCCACAGCGCTCAAAATATAATAACCATGCCATTACAAATTCTTCAAGCTTAATACAACTACGTATCACAGAAAATAAACTTTACCTTTCAAAACATTGGCATTTTGGCTCAGGAATAATAGTAACTACTAGTGAGATGCCGAAAAAAAACAAAAAAAAAACACAAACCAAAAAAAAAATTGATTTTTTTTTTCCAATTTTTTCTATATAATTTTTTGGTATTAATTTAATTATTTTTTACACAATATATATTCATTTTTATAACAAATGGATGTTTTTGAATGAAGTTGATATAATCTGGAGATGATCAAAAGTTTTAAGTCCTAAATTATTTTTTTTTTTACAAAACCACTAAAAAAATTGATAGATACTGTTTACAACCTCTATTATTGTATTGCAGATTTGGAAATGATTGATCGAGCTCTTTCTTATGTTGTTTATTCCATCAAATTCCTACCAGAAATAAAATTTAAAAGAAAATATTAAAAAATGATTTAGTTTGGAAACGTTTTTTTTTTTTAGGCAAAAAAAAAAAAGTTAAAAAAAAACAGATCGTATCTCTAGAAACAACTATAATAAACACATAAAATCTAATTTCTAGGAGAGTCATTATTATTAAATTACTCTAAAGTTTTATGTCCTTGATAAGTTCTTTATAAGTCCTTTATAAGTCCTCTATAAGTTCTTTATAAGTCCTTTTATAAGTTCTTCGTAAGTCCTTTGTAAGTCCTTTTATAAGTCCTCAGTAAATCCTTTATAAGTCCTTTTAAAAGTCCTTAATGAGTCCTTTAATAAGTCCTTAATAAGTCCTTTATAACTTCTCTGTAAGTCCTTTACAACTTCTCTGTAAGTCCTTTATAAGTCCTTTATAAGTCCTTTATAAGTCCTTTATAAGTCCTTTATAATTCCTTAATAAGTCCTCTATAAGTCCTTTATAAGTCCTTTATAAGTCCTTTATAAGTCCTTTATAAGTCCTTTTATAAGTCCTTCATACTGCTGCCAACCGTTGTTATTATACAGCAGTATCAAAAAACTTTAAAATACAACCTTATATTAAATTCTAGACTGTCAGCACGTTGATACTAATAAAATCTCGTTTATTACTATAATTAAATATATATATATATATATATATATATATATATATATATATATATATATGGTAGAGTATATATATATATATATATATATATATATATAGCATATATATATATATATATATATATATATAAATATATTTATATATATATATATATATATATATATATATATATATATATATATATATATATATATATATATATATATATATATATATATATATATATATATATATATATATATATATATATATGTTTGTTTGTGTGTAAGGTGCCTGCAAATAAACATAACTAATTAAAAGCCTTGGCACTCTTTGATATCAAATAACTAATATTGGCACTTATAAATGCATAAGGACTGACATGCATTCATTTGAATAATCTCCCTGAGGTCATTACTGGCACTTCCCAACAGAAGAGGTCATGCCTTAACAGCTCTTTCAGACTCGGCACTCGCAAATAATAATAATGATAATAATAATAATAATAATAATAATAATAATAATAATAATAATAATAATAATAATAATAATAATAATAATAATAATAATAATAATAATAAATGAATAATAATAATAATAATAATAATAATAATAATAATAATAATAGTAAAAATACACACACACACACACACACACACACACACACCTTAACAATATTAAAAATACACGCAAACAATAAAGAAAACA
>JABUQX010044410.1:32500-61400 GCA_015478945.1 Trachelipus rathkii | reverse complement strand
TAATTACTCAAAGTGTTGGCACCAATTAAATGGTAAAAGATCAATCTCTATTTTCCAAAGTAAAGAAATATGAGGTAGTTTTCTTCCTCAATATTCAATATGATAAGAAATTTCGCCTCTGGATCACAAGGAATATTATCTAAGTATATATATAGTATTAATTTCTAAGTATATTATATATTACAATATTAATATTATTATATTTAATAGATTTATTAATTTTTACAATATTATTATATATATAATATTACACTATTATTATATATTTATATACTTATATACTATATCTATTATTATGAATCCTGTGCTTTTGTACTGCTAAGCATTCATTTATCACTTGGGAGTTCTCAGCGTGATTCGCCACATTTAATTTTGATGTACCATATGCTGATAGTGTCTGATTAATCTCGTGTTGCATGTATTTGTTCACATGCCTCTCAGTGCTGTGAGCAAATGAGTGGTGAACGAAGCAAGGGGCCATACAGACTTAAGTACCTGCCTTAGCTAAATATCCTATCACTAATGATATTTACATGTTTACTCATATTAAAGTTACGTCCTTTTGAATATTGTTTCAGTATAGAACAAATGATACATTTTAATGAATCTAAAACTTTTAAGCCTGTAAATAGTTAAAGTTCCACTTTGTCGAATGTGGCATTCATTACCTGAATTATATTATGATAAAATTTAACACGAAGCTGAAACGAAGTGAAACATTAGAAGCCACAAACACATTATTTGATATCAAATTCGAAATTTAAATAGTTATGAGGTCGCGGATGGAGGGGTTGTGGGGTTGAGACGACGATATGGTGTGGCGTGGAGCGTGTGAGGAGTGGATCGAGGGTGTGTTTTTGAGTTGTGGGGGTTGCTGTGCTAGATGGTATGTCTGGGGTTGTGTTTGGAGTGTGATGAATGTGATATAAGTTGTTATTTATGAAAAGTTAATAAAAAGAGTATAGTAGGCTTGTATCATTTTGTTTTTTTTTCTGTAGGTTGGTGTGTTTTCTATTGAGAGTACGTTAGTAGAGATCTTTTCCACTCTCTCCCCAATTCATCATAATACATTGACATGACTCTATTTCGCCTCTTAATTCTTCCCGGTTCACATTTTATATTTTTGTGAGCACCACTTCGCACTCAGTTCACCGTTGCGTTATATTTGTGTTCTTGTTTGGAGGTTGATTCTTTTGCCGTTTGTGTTTTGTTGTCTTTTATTTTTTATTTATTTGTTTATTATTTGTGTTTATATTAATATTATGTATTATTGTTTAGCTATTGTAGTATTTATTTTTTTTTTATTTTTTTTTGTTTTTTTTTTATTTTTTTTGTATGTGGGGTTATGGTACTGTCAGTTATTATTTTTATATTTATAATGTTTTTTTATATTTTTCTTTTTCCTTCTGTTAGTGTGCGATGTGTCGTTGTGGGCTGCATAAGTCCCACATTATAAGATAAAAATGTGTATGTGGATCTTACAAGTCTGTTACAAAAAAATTCCATCTATGGGGAGAAAATCTATGGGAGCGCCTTGTATCTTGTGGCGTTTTGCATGGTATTTAGACCGTCCTATGCGGATTTCCCACATCTCTATTTTTATTTACACTTGTTGGAAGTTATAAGTATAATTCTTGCGTAGTTCCATATCATTTACCCCACAATACACTTAAATGCTTACAATATTAATTTACTCAATACTTCAGGGTGGTGAATGCCGTCCATTTTCCCATGGATTGCTTGTCGTGGATTCGTTTCGGCGATTATTCTCGTTATATGGGTTATATATTATTTATATTTATATATTTTTATATATTATATTTATATATAAAGGTATTTCATGATTTTTATTATTCTTGTTATTTTGTTGATTTTGTGTTGGTTTTGGTGTGGTGGGAGGTTTTTGTAGTGATGTTATGATTGAGTCCGTAATATATAGGGGTATAGTTCTATTTTAGTAGTGTGGTTATATTTTTGAAGGACGTGTGGGCACGTATGATTTCTTACTCGTTTAGTTGGACATAACGACTTAGTTTTTCCCCTAGACTGTAATCGGACTCGTTACTTTTTTTATGTTCACACGCTCCCATCGAGTTTCCGTTAATTATTTATTCTCCCCCGTACTTTTTAGTCCCGTCTACAATTTGTTTCGATTTTTTGAATGTGATAGCCAATTGCACCCCGGATCAGCTGAAAAATTTTGTATTATGCTAGAATTTATAATTATTAACTATCATTCTTCCACCTCTCTGCTTTTCATATTCTTATATTATACCTTCATTATTATTAATTGTATCTTTTACAAACCCCTTTTTAAAGTCTAATATCAAACCTGTTCTTCCACATTTCATATACTCTTAATATTATATATATCTATATATATATTATCTATAATATATATATATATACTATCTAATATAAACTATATATTTATTAAGGTAAGGGATCTGCAGTTGATATGCCTCGGATGGTGCTTTCCGATTGTGGTCATGATTTAATAGCCCCAGTCCTGATGGAAACACGTGAACTGCAAAGAACTCATTGGCAGTAATGAAGAAGGTGATATCTTTAGTATTGAACGTCATTAATGACATTTACTTGGAGAGAAGTTCTTTATTCTTTAGATCATCTTATTCCATCTTACAAAAATATTTTCTAAAATTAGAATATTTTTGTTTTATGAATTAGTATAAGCTGAGTTCAGCTTAGTATTTTAATAGTTATAATCAAATACAATTATATCGGGTGCACAGGATATCTATTTTGTTTGCGTTGAGACGTACTGATTTTAGTGTGGCGGTTTCGGTGCGCACTATTGTATATATGTGTTAGATGGGTTAGTGCTGTGTTACCATGTATTTTCTATGGTATTATGAATTACTTGCAAGATCAGAGTGGAGGGACGATAGTCGTTATTGGATTGAAGTTGCCCTGCTAAAACAAAATGTTCCTATGGACCGGCATTGTTTCCCGAGGTTGGGACGAAGTAGCTGATAGACCTATAAATATAGACGGTAAGACCTGATTTTTGAGTGCTCTTGGTGTAGTGGTAAGGAATTTATATACTCTCTTTGATTTAGTGTTGTGGTTGAGTGGAGGAGGTGCGGTTATACTTATGATTTTGTCGAAGAATAATCGTCGAGTGATCTGTAGACTCTTTTTGTGACTATAGGGGCTTTAGAAGTGGTGTTTGAGGATTGGATGAATCTTTTTATTCTATTGAAAAATGATGAGAATGAGAATGTATATTCGCCCAAACAGCGCTTATAATGACTCTCTCTCTTAAGCCTATTGAATGGTGTTTTATGATCTGGTTTCCGGTGATAGTTCTGAAGGAAATCAAGTTAATGCTAATGATCTGTTTTACGCTTTAGATCAGTTGTACTGATTTAACTACTCTCTTATCTAAAATCCTCGCTTTCTTACCTTTCTACATCTTTTCTTTGTTTCATCCTTTTTTATCTCAATATTTTTCACCCTACATATCAACTCACTTATCCTATTCTCTTCTTTCCCCCTCACTTATTACTCCCTTCCCCTCCGCTTATCAACTCCACTCCTATTCTTCTTCTCTCTCTTACTTCTTCACCCTCCATCTCTATATTCTCTTCTCCCCTCATACATTCAGTTGTTTATATTCCATTCCATGCCCCCTCTCCACTCACCCCCTTAATACATCTCACACTCCACTCCCTAACACACGATCACCGCAACACCATAACAACAACCACATACTCCCACCTCAATCACCACACCCAATCACATACACCAACACACAGCAACTCCACATCACCATCAAACAACCACCCAACACCACACACCAACGCCAACACACCCACACACACGCACAACCGACTTGCTTATTTTTAAACTTTAGTTCCAATTAAATACGTACATTATATTCTAATTCAATTATTAACCTAAATTTATGTTGTCCAGATTCTTCGCTTCTTAATTAAAATAATCATTTCGCGATTCTGAACAAATGAATTTATATTATTACACTTTATCTTCTTTTATTTTAATGTATGTCAGAAGAAAAAAGACGTTGTCTGTGTTATTATAATCTTTTTTTGTCAATTGCGACGAAATATATTATAGCACATACTTCCAGCCTTAGACGAGTTAAACAGCTCTCGATGAGATCTGGCTGCTTGGCTACAAGGGTTGGGGATCTGGTTGCTTTATGCTTTACTGCTTGACGCTATATTTGTAACATTATGTTGTGGTTTGTGTATTTGTGTTATTGCTAATAATGATGTTTAAGAGTGTATTTATATTATTTATTGTATTTTTTTTTTTATTATCTATTATTTTTTTTTTTATTTATTAATTAGGTATAGCTGTCCCACCCCACTCATACCCTTACTCCCCCTCTACATCCTCACTCAATCATCACCTATTCCAGTCTTGCTAGATTTTATATTCTCTCTCGTCTTATATTATATATGATGATGAATATCTGTTTGATATTGAAATGGTTATATGTTATTACTTTATATATATAATATATATATTTTTATATAAGTAATTAATTACTATATCATATATGGTCTCTCTCTTTCTCTCTCGATGGTTATTTTTATATTTAAGTAGATTTTTTTATCTGAGTTCTGTTATTACCTTATCCATGACGTTGTCTGAGGGAGTATTTCCACATTGCGATCATATTACATCAACAGGGCTCTCTCTTGTAGTGGTAGGATTCATAAAGCGGATTGTATAATCTGCGCTTTATTTCAGGATGATGATCCACAGATCGCGAATGGTGGACAAGTGCTTTAAAGATGTTTTTACTCTCCTGAATCCGATGGCACCTACTGATTATGTAGTGATATTCCGTGGCTGAGTTTGATTGGATGAATTAAACTTGTTTAGGGACGCCTACCCCCATTTTACCAGAGTTATGTTTTATTTTTACTCCTTTACTTTTCGAAGTTTATTTTTTTCTAATCTTCTTACATATTAGCCTCAGGTCGATATTTTTGTATTTCTTGTGTTTATAATCATCTCTTTATGGATTCTCATCTAATCTATGAAGTAATATTTTCATCCCCTTTTAGTGAATTTCCTTTTATCACTATCGTCCTTGACAACTTTGATCCATCCGCTTCATATCCTTCTTTACCTGTGATCAGCTTAGACCTTTACATAATCTGATTTACTATTATTCTGTTTTCTGTTAATGTTGTCTCCACCTCTTGGTTTTCGCTCTGAAATTCCCTGTGTCTTCCAGCATTTAAGGGTTTGTAGTGTATGAGCCTCTTAGCGGAAGTTGATGCGTGGTTATTCGAGTAAGCCTGGTCTATCGGTTATGTAATGTGACTCAACGTCGTCATTTCTCATGTCGCTTTAATCCGTGCTGTACTCTTTCACTATAGCGCTTTATTTATGAAGAAATAATGTGTAATATCTTATGTTCGTAAGTAATTTCTGAACTCTCCTAACTGAATTGCTTCCCTCCTTTTCCGTGCAAATATATTTTGGTAACTATATATCCTTTATTATTCTCCTGCAGTCCGCCATGTATCTGATTTTAATCTTTTTAAGTTTTAGCCATAAGATATTAGTATTGAATATAAAAAAAGTGTGATTGAATCCATCAATTAATAAGAACGTGTACTTTAGTACATTTCCACCAGTTTAAATCTTAACTGCCAAAATTATCGAGGTACGGGCTATGGTTGTTCGGGTGGGATTTGACGGAAGTTTTATTGTAAAAGTAAAAGTTTCACCCTATAATTAAATCTTTCAATACTTCTTCTCATGTTATGGGAAACTTTGCCGCGACTAGTTAATCTCAACTATTCGGTTCTCTCAGTGGAAGTATACTTATCAACTTGCCTTGCCTCCATGTGGAATTTGAATAAGTTAAGCATCATTAATGTATAATTATATTAATATAATATTTATATATTTATATTATATATATATATATATTATACCATTTATATAATACTATATTATATATAAAAAAACATAATATTGATTCTATATATATATACACTTCTGCTTTCACACCGTCTACCCGAAACTTGTTATAAGAATCAAATTTGAAAAGAATTAGAGATTTTATATACCTTTTGGACAGTTAAGCTATATTTGCGAGTACATTTTCATATACATACTGTGTCCCATTTCGGAATAAGAGTTTCGGGTAGAGGGTGGGCAGCCGAGTATATATAGTTAATTTATTATAATATATTATATTAGTAGTATTATAAAAAATATTTATGATTACGTTATATATACTATATTATTATATACATATATATATTTTTTATATAATATAACTATACCTTAATTATTTAATAAACTTAAACTATTATTATAATATATAGTTTATATTGCTTTAACTTAGTTCCAGCTATTCAACATGGAGGCGACGGCCGAGTTGTAAGCTTTACTTCACTTGAGAGAACCGATTTTTTGCGTATTTTTTTATTAGTTCGTGCCAAAGTTTCCAAAATTGAGAAGAAAGGTTTGAAAGATATTTGATGGTGTAGGCTTTACTTTACATAAACTGTCACGTTCAAATTTCTCCCGAATCCCTAGCAACCTCGATAATGTTGTGCCCAGTTAGATTTACTGACAATCGATTAAATTACAGTTTTACTTATATGATGGATTTCATAGTATACTTTTTTACTATTGCCGTATACTCTAATAATATAGGTAAAAGCATTTTAAAAGATTTAAAAATACTGTTACGTGGCGGCTTGCAGTGAGGAAATTATGGTGTGGATATATCCAAAACTTATTCTGCGGATAGGGACTGGCCTTGCGAATTTCTAATGTAGAGAGTTTTGCAGGAAATCTATTACCTGCAATTCGAAAATATAGAGAAATTATTTTATTCTACACTCGCATTTTCGAAGCTTCTATTTTAGATAGAGTTTTGCGACGTTACGATACAAATGAACGTCTCCACTCTCCAATGAAAGTGACATTTCAGTTTTGACTTTGAAAACGTGAGCTGTATGCGGATTTTTCTCGTTGATCTTTTCTTAGTAATTAATAGTACAACTCTTTTAGAAATGCTGAAGACACCATCGGTTCAATAATAAAGAAATGAGTCTTAAAAAATTAAGATTAATCCCAGGAATAAAGAACGATTATGTTAAGCGGTCTAGCTGTAATGAGATTTAAGGTAAACGTAAGTGCAAGTTTCTATTTGAGAGTTTTTCAAGGTAGATGAAAAAATTTTTTATCCTAGTTAGAGGGTTGAATGAAAGTTCTGCTTGCGCAAGAGTAACAGGTATTGTATAAACGAAATAGCTCAAAAATACGTTCGATCCTGGAGTATATGTATAAATAGAAAAATATTGATTCGAGTTAAGTGGTGAAATAAACGGTTTTCTAGTGAAGTAGGTAGGTATCCTAACAGTTTATTATATATAAAAGCTAGTGAATTCACGAAAAATTTCATTATTCATCGTTATTGGAGTTAGAGGTATAGAACTCATTTATATTCTAACTCTGTCATCTTCGGATTTTGGTCTAATCCTGATAATAAAGTCTCAGTTTTAAACCGATTTAATGATTGACATCCTACTCAGTTAGACCGAGATCTCTATGGTGGATTGTGTGAATGATATTAGACGCAATGTTGGAAGGTTCGTCAGCAGTTATTTGGTTAATGTATACGACCTGCGCGATTTATTACTTTCTATATAGGGAACCATCCCGGATTCTAAAACCTGTAACTTATCCAATTTTGAGTTTTTACTTATTATCGTATGTTTAATATATGAATATATGTACTTCACCATCTTATATTATCATCTATATATAACGCGCGTATTGAGTTAACCGCTCCCCTTTCTCGTTATTATTATTTATTTATATATGTATACTATTATATATATATATATTTTTACTTACTACTTTATTATCCATAGTTATATGATAGGTACTACCTCTCGTTATAAGGTAACTTATATACTTATTATAGCCTATCAGCTTACTACCGCGGTAGGTTTATTATGTGTTATGGTATAGCTATTATTATATTAGACTCATTTAGATTATATGTGAGGTAAATAGATATATAAATAATCAATACTAATAAAAATCAATTAATTATAAATCATATAACTAAATCAATACTATAAGAAAAAGGTATAAAAGAAAATTATGTTCGTAATTAAATGAATTACTTGATAATGGCAGTAGCCAGTTAAAGCAGGTAAATCCCCTCTAACCTGTTGTTGCGTCATAGTGCAACCCACCATGGATTTGAGTTTTTTACTGTCTTCAGCTTGTAACAGTCATTAAGAGTTTCGAGACCAACTTTCGAAGGAATTGAGTAAAATAACGCAGGTAAGAAGACACAAACTGTCTTTTATTTATCATTTGTCAATGTGATAAATAAAAAGAAGGTGTCATTTAACAGTTACATTAATAATAATAATAAGTTGAGTAATGATTGATTTATTTATAGACGTTTTAAGAACTTTGAAATAATTTTATATCTAATTGAATTAGTAATACTAATGTAGACTCTGTATTAAGGCATTTAAATTGCTATTTAATCATATAAAGCGTGTGTGTGGCTGTGTGTGCGCGTCGAGTGGGTTGTGGTGTTGTGTGTGTGCGCGCGCGCGCGTGCCTCTGTGCGTGTGTGTGTGTGTGTGTGTGTTGTGTTGATGGTATCATGTTGTGTTTGTGTGTCCCGGGATTATAAATGTGTTCTGTGTGTGTGTGTGTGTTGTGTGTGTGAATGTGTGTGTGGTGTGTGTGTGGGTGTGTGGTTGGTGGGTGTGTGAGGTGTGGCCGTGTGTGGCTTTGTGCGTGTGTGTGTGTCAACGGTGTGTTTAGATTACGTAACATGGATTGAGATAAATCATCGTATATAAATTAAAATTAATAATAAGAATATTTATGACTATAAAGATGAAATATAGATATAAATATAATAATTAATTATTTTAAATTAAATAAATAAATAGTATATGAAATATAGTTAAGGAAACATTTGTTAATAATTTATGATTTATGCTGTTTAATCATTAGATAGCATAGAGTTAGCCCAGGTTAAAACATGAGTTACGAGCGTAAAAATATGAGTTAAAGAAGTAAATGGTTAAAGCAGTAATATGAGTTAGCAGTTAAAGCGTTAACAAGATACTATCGCTATTGTGTTGTGTAACTACTATTTAATTTACTGATTTCTGCCTCTTTAGGTATTTTTTTATGTTAATAAATATATTTGATAACGGTAAACTTTGGTAAAGCAGTTAAATGGTTAACCCGAAAGCGTAAAAACAAAGAGGCTATATCCCCCCCTTGTTGTTAATGTAAACTCCCTATTGATTTTACTGATTTACGCCTTTAGGTATGTAATGGTTAATACTTATGAGTTAAAGGTAGTAAATATGAGCCCGTAAAACTCTTCGATTGTTTATCAGATAAAAGCAGTAAATCATGGGAATTAGATGGAGAAATTGAAGGTGTCATTTGGGATCCCTGTGTTAATCCTGCTTATAATTTATGTCGTTTAAATTTCGTTCTTGTGAGTTATTAAAATGATTGTATATCAGACACTCTAATTTTTCTCCTTTACTTCCTTCTTTTTATTATTTATGTTTATAAGTTTCTTAATAGTTTTAATTGTCTTATGTTATGCTCAGCTTTTCTAGGTAACGTTTAGAGACTTGTTATTACTATCTCAGACTCGATCATCATATGTGACTTGTCGCTGATGGGGCTTTCCCAACGCTCACTGGTTACCGTCCTATCTATTGTACTTCATTTTTTTATTTTAAGAAATGAATTTTAAGTAGTAATTACAGAAAGCGGATGAAAATTTAAGATAGTATTGTTACTATCTATTATTTATAATTTAAATATTTTTAATCTTTATAAATATATTATATGTGTATATGGTGTGTATGTATGTTGTATGTGTAGGTGTAGCTCGGCGGGTGTACTGTATCGTGGGGAGGTTATGTATTTTGGTCATGGGCATTCCTGGTAAAGCACGTTAATGTGTGTGTGTTGGTGTATATGGGTTAGGTTATGGCTAGGTTAGATGTGTTGTATGTGTGTGCTTAGTGTGGCCTAGGCCTATGGTGGTGTAGGGTTAAACATAGACTGGGGCTGTGTGTGCTATAATGATGTGTGCGTGATGATAATAAAATAGTCCTACGGTGTGCGTGTGTGTGCATATTTTAACGTTGTATGTGTGTAGGCGTGTGTGTATGTTTAGGGGGGTATTCGTTGTACTAGTGGTAGGTGTAGTGTGAGTGGAGGATGTCATGATATCTTGGGTGGGTTATGGTAAGTGTAGTTAAGGTGTCATGTGTGTTTAGGTGTAGTTGTGGTGTCTAGTGAGGGTGGTGGTGTAGGTTATGTTGATGGTTGTTAATGGTAGTGTGGTGTATTAGGGTGTTATGATGTCTCGGTATGTGTAAATGTTTGTGTGTGGGTGTTGTTAGGTGTTGTGTAATTATAAGCTATGTTTATATGTATGAACGTGTGCGTGTGTGTGTGCGGTGATCCGACGGGGTTGCGTGTTGTGACTGGTGTGTGTGAGTGGGTAGTTGCTTATTATTATGTTTGTTGTGTGTGTTGTCGTGGTCGAAGCGTTTTACTCTCTCATTTCGCTCTTTTTGTATAGTTATAATATGTACTTATCAGGAATTTTCCATCATAATAAATTTAACCTAGTAAGTTCTATATCTAATTGCTACTATTATGCTTAGTTCTAATTTGGGTAGTTATTTTTAACCACTCTAGAAGTTATTTCAGATCCTTAGGCAAATTTAGATCTAATTTCTCTCGATTTACTTTTGGAAAGTTTGAAAATAGATTGAATTCCAACATTTTTGCTTCTACTGCCATCTGTTTAATATGTGGACAAATGTTTAGTATGGTAGATGGCATTAGACGCGGCCAGTCTGTTGTCTTATATCACTTTCTCAGCCCTTAGGTCGGGTTCCGCGGGTTTCAGTTGGACTAGTTACTAGGCTCACATTTTTTAATAATCCGATTTAACGGTTATATATCTTGTGGGGATGTTCGGGATAGGGGATGAAAAGATGTTTGCGCCTGTTTCCTAGATACTACATGTATGCGCAACGTCTGCGTGGGCAGCTATTCCATGGCTAAGTAGTCTGCTTTAAACACTAGGTAATAAGCCCAGCTCGCGCCCGTTCCTGTATAGGGACCTTGGTGGTGGTGTTCTTTTAAAGCTGTGTACCTTTTCCTGAAGCGTATATATATTCATTATATTTTTTAGTTTATTTATTTGACATATATATCTCAGTCCGTTGGACTATATATCTTAATTGACAATACGATATTGTATATTTATTATTAGTAGTTATTATATTAATTAGGTAAGGTACATTTAAATATTGTAGCAGTGATGTTGCAGCCCGGTTAGCTCTAACTATACCTCATACTACTACACTTGATACTATTTATATATTATAATCGGTAAATGGGTCTCACCTATCTATTCCCTATCCCATCATATAATAATATATATCTATATCTATACTTATTACATATTACTAAATTCTTCCGGTTATACTATCGCCTTTATTATACCAGCAGACTATTTATAGTATTATATACTACTCAACTTATTAAATAGTATTGATTTTATATTTATAACATATATATATTTTTATATTTAGTAATATCATTTAATATATTATTATTTATATTTATTTATGATATTATTACTTTATCCTCTACTTATATTTAGTTAGGCTATACCATATCTCCACTTTTTTCTTATATAGCGATGCATAAACTAGAGGTATTAGACTTATATGAGGCGAATTTGATAACGTTATATGCCTAAGTTCCTTAGTTCGATGGAAAATCTTCTGTGATAGTGTATCTTAAAGGAGACTTTTGGGAGTGGCGCAGTTAAGGAGTCAGCCTGGTGCAGAACGGCTATTTAAAGGAGGAGTACGGTGAATGGACGAACCCGCCCACGCGCAGCGTAGGAGATGAGCTGGTGATAGGGTGTGTGTTGTGATGGTGTACTGATAAGGTAGAGTGTATGTTTATGGATGATTGTGGTGATTGTACATTACTTTCTTCCCTAGTGATTATACTGAGATATTTCGGATTGAAAGCACCCATTGAGTGCTCGTTGAGGTTATACCAATACGTAGATGCCGATTACTCGGGAATACTTGGTCCGGGTGTGCGAGTCTGGCTGGCTGCGAGTTTCGGTAAGGCTCGGCTGGGTTGGCTCTTGCCCTGGTAAAGCCGAAACGCATTGAGTGAACTCCCCGAACGCCCCCTCTTTAGGGTGGGTGGGGGAATCCGGCTAATAATTAATAAAAAATAAAAAATAAAACTCAAAAATACAAACTAAACAAGCACTTCAAAAGACATTGACTGGGCTTAGCCTGTATTTTAAGTCTTATGCCTTGTACTGACAGCGATTATGGATCGACGTCCTGCCCAGTCGGCCAGGTCGGATTATGTAACTGAACTACATTAGGTGGGAAATCTATTTATTATCTATATATATTTTTATTATACTATTTATTATTTATAATTATTTTCTCTAAATATAGTTACGATCTATTATTATACTGATCTATATATACGTATTCATTTATATATTATGTAGTATTATATGATATTTAATTATTATTACTAATATATTTCCTGTTTTATTATTTTTAGGGGTGTTTTCAAAAAACCCAGTTTATGTTTTTTTAAATTGCGGCACCGAGGTTTTATTAATCAAACAGGGTTTTTTTGTGGGCTCCAAAGGGTGGCTAACAGATAAAATTGATTTTTATAAAACATTTCACTCATATCACTATTATTCAGCGTATATATAGTTATTTAAATATTTATATATTATCTATTTAATACATATGTATTCATTAATATAATATTTTTGTTATAAATATAACTTATATTTAAATATTTTTTTAAAATTATATATTATATATTTATTAATATATATTATTATTAAAATTATTTATATTTATAATTTATTATAGATAAATATTTTTTTTTATAATTATAAGATTATTTAATTATTTATCTTATATATATATGTATATAATATACTATGAATATATTATATATTATTTATTATACTAATATTATGATTATATTATATATATATATTGATAATAGCTTTGAGCAATTATATCTATTGTTATTTTATTAATTTAATATAGTTATATTACTAGGTATATTATTTTATTATTATATTTCGCTTATTATTTAGTTTTGGACAGTCTGCGCTCTAGCAGCCGTTTTGCAGAAGTAGGGTTAAGGCTATCGGATTCTGATTCTTGTGGATATAAGTCTTAGTGTGTGTGTTAAAGTCGATCAACAGTTGGATAAATTAGTCTCTAGGGCCATGAATATAGGGGCGTCACCCCGAGTGCGTAGACGTACCGCGCCGGTTTGCCTTTTTGGCTTTCAAACCCGGATTGGTTAAGCTATGAGAGTTAGATCGAGCGTGATGACGTATTCTCGTCGGACGAGATTACGTCAGCGCGTGTGCGCACGCGTGCAGTCTGAGCATAGAATGGTTTTTTATTAATTATACGTTCGAAGATTCCCGATTTCGAAGTGGAATCGATTTAGTGCCGACAAACACGTTCCTGTTTACGGGAATCGTATTTTTTTTTACGCCTCCGATTTCTGTTTTCCGCCCGTAGGTTCTTCTTCGCATCCGTAAGTCGACTTCGATTCGTTAGCATCCCTGTGACTCCATACTTATCCGTTTATCGTGCTAAAATTTGGAGGGTGTTAGAGTTGATGATGGGTATAACTATTGTATCGAAGTTACGTCCCTGTGGTCCCGAAGACCCCTTTAAAACAAAATTTAAATTGTTGTTTTTGTAATCTGTAAGTTGAATTTGTGTGCGAGGATTAGAGTGTATATTTTCTATGTAAGATGGTATTGATTCTGAGGAGTTTGGGCTCTGGGCACTCGGTGCTGAGCCGCCTGCGGTGCCGAGTTAAATAAACTCGTTATAACAAACATATGTTGGTGTCTTATAATATTGTTTATTGTTCTGTAGGATTTCGAATACAAAGGTATTACAGACCATAAGAAGAGCATCCCATATTATTAATAAATAACTCATTCTTATTTTTTTTTTTATAATACCAATTTACGTTTATACTACGCCGTGGAGCAGGTAGGAAATCAGTAATCACACAATCACCCACCTATCCATCTTTGAACTATTTCTGCTTTATTGATCCAGGTTTGGCAAATGTTTGATATTGTTCTGTATTTCCTACCTCAGTAAATTTCAGTAAAATAATCCCATCCATGCCTCCTGTTCCATCCTTGACTATTGTTATTGAATCAGTCACTTCGAGTTCATTTTGGATAAGAGAACGTTTAACATAAATTCAGTTCTTTTCAAAGATCAATAATTATGTTAAGTAAGAGCATAGCTTTATTCCAATTATTATAAACTTACCTTTCGCCGTATTAACTCTGCTCTTTACCACAAATGCCAACCCTGAACGCTATGAATGTATATGTTTAAACGGCCTTCCTCATAGTATACCCAATCCCAGTAAAGCACCAACATAAGATACAAAGACGTACCCTATTCACACTTTGGTCAAGCACTTTCTTTAACTATTAACGTTCTACTTCCTGACCGCCGGAGATATTGCAATATAATTTCAAGATTGGTATATATCTACTGTATCACGAATTTTACTCTAATATAAGGTTTCCACCTCATTAAAGCAACAGGCTAACAATGACTAGATAATGTACAAAGACGAAACTAGAGTCAAACGTACACACGAATAAACCTGTTTCATAACAGTTCCCAACTTAACCACTAAGAGTATACACTGCTGCACGTACTTTCTTACTTTTTTCAAGATATCTTACATTTTATCGTTAACCTTAACTGACACGTAAATTTTTAGCAACTTATCACAACATTGGTTTAACATCATATGATCAACTATATACACTAACTTTATAAGGTCTTCCAATCATATTCCATGGACGTAAAAATGAACTAGAAACTCAATCATACCAGTTCAACACCTTCACAAAGTGCATACAACGCCCTAAACTATAATCAACCATACAAGTTCAATTCACACCCTAAAGTACCTACTGATTGCAACGTAACCTTATTCTTATTTTTCGCATATCTTACATTATCGTTATACACTGACCAGTAACATCACATTATAAAAGACTTATTGCTCAAACTGCTAGAGAATCTGTTCAACAACCACACACCTTACATCTTAACAGGTAACGGTCAACGTAACAAGTTTCGCATTAAACCGTAAAGTATAGACTACATCACCATCAGCGTATTATTCACTTGGTCACGCATAGTTCTACTGCAGTGTTATATAATAAGATGTGATAGTAATAATTTACATTTACCTACTTGTGAAATTATAGGAACCAGTGGAAGTTTGTAAAGGTAAAGCAGCCAGATTATCACTTATAAAGACCAACGTAGAGCAGGGGCCGGTAACTAAGAAATTTATATTCGCAAGATTAACTTTAGCAAGATTAGTTGGTAACTAACAAGTCCAAACTTATACAAAGTTAAACTTATACTTCAGATCACGATTATCATTACTTTATAACCATTACTCCCACGCAATGTTAATTACATTTAACATAGTAAATTCAAATATTTGCACTAACCTAACCTTTCCGCTATATCATAATGGTAAAGAACCTCCCAGTAATATTTTTTTCTCTGTTAAGTTTATGCCTTTAACTCTAACACACTGCATGTGAATATCAGCGCCCCATACATCTTAACGACAAGCGTATTCATAGGGGACCGTAAATACAGTTTTCGGTGTTATTAACTATAATTTCATAAAAAAGAAACATTAAATTAATAAATACTTAGGTTATAAGTTTTGATTTTAAATATATTATCCATCTAATAAGGGGCATAGGTTCTGTGAATTTGAGAAGCAGTTCTATATGTTGGCTCCGAGATGTCAACCCATCGATCGAGATGTAAGCATATACAACTGCCGGTACTAAACCATTTTTCTGCTATTTTCGTTCGGCCAAGATACTACGCGCTCTAGAGAGAATGGTTTACGGTTAGTGTCTGTTTTGAGTATTAGAATTTCTGATTACTATTATTAGGGAACCCATGTTTCGTTAGTTCGTAGCATTCCCGTTGAGCTATATGAATTAAGTTTTGGTTATGTCACATCTTGAAGATGAGACTTTACAGTCAGTTTTTTCAATCAGACAAAGGCTGTTATATTACGACTTTTCTTGATGTACTTTAACGTACGCATTGATATGTGGACGCGACATGGGTTATCCCAATAATTGCGATATATATCTCCATCGTTATAATTTATTTTAGCTGATTTCTATTCAAAATTTAGACCTCTCAAGCTTCACCTCTGATGTCGCGAGCGATGTTCAGTTTACATCCCGTGTTCTAAACCAAGCTTCACGTTCGTTATCTTGAGGATTCTTCAACGAGCTGATTAAAGATGCTCTTACTTGTGTCCTTAATTGGAAACAGTAATATTGTGCTTGTTCCTTTCGTTTTTTAGCGAAAAGATGTAATTGACATTATCGTTGTGTTATTTACGAGGTCCTCGTTAATGAGGGACTTCGTAGGAGCGAAAGAAGGTCCTATAGCACCACTCGATATGTCTTTCTGACAGAAGTTGTATGTTACAGATCTATAAAGGTATGTGAGATGCTCTTCTCTCAATCCAATCAGTGAACGTTATAACTTACGAATACGCGTCGCACGCTATCAGGTAAAAGGGTCTATATCCTCGTTAGACCAGACTCTACTCCCGATACATACAATCTAATAATTAGTATCACAATATGTTCTTTTGGTTTAGATAAAAGAATTATATGCTATGTAAAGTTTCTTTGTAATTCATAAGATAATTTAATACTCTGACTAAGATCATTGTATCATACGAAACCCCCCACACATACGTCCCGCTATCGTACTATACCTGTTTTAAATACCCGAAAAGTACAAAAGTAATAAACTCAAGTTCACAGCAATGTAACATATTCACACTTTGTTACGCATATCTCTAAAATAACAATGTTAATTTTAATTAGGCAGTAAAATTTACAAAGTTTAGCATAAAGCTGTTTAATATCATACCTGCAAGCATTATGTGACGTAAAAAATGTATTTACAACTGCCTTAGTGAGTTAAAAAAAGCTTCATCCACCTAGTATAATTAAGTATCTTAATGAATATATGCAAACATTAACAAAGATAAGAACATAAAAAATTAAAAAATGTTTGTTACTGCCCATGCAAAATATGTTCTTTTGATAAAGTATCCGTAATGAGTAATAGTTTATGTTTTAGCCCAGTTAATTAAGTAGTCTATCCTGAAATTTTAAATACGCCCATATTGCGCACCCTAAAAATCCACCATAGGCAGTACCTATATTTGACACTAGATTACAGTATCTGGAGTATATTTTGGATAAGAAACTATACATAGCTACTTAGTCTATAAATACCGACATATTCTGATTAAAAAACTAGTTAGATAAAATTAAAGATCAATATAATAAACCGCATCAGCTATGAGTAAAAAGGAATCCATAAATACCTCGTGTCTGACATAACTCAGCCTAGATTGCACCATGCATATTTTAAAGGTAAAGTGGCGGTAGTTAAAATATCGATATGGTTCCAAATTTTGCTAATGTGAAATACAGAATATTTATAAAAAATAACTTTAGAAAGTTTAACCTATCTTTTCAATCGTTTTAATACCATCGTGAATCATGTTTGATCACTAAATTTTCAGAAAGTGTCACTGTTTATATAAATATTTATCTATGATTAATTGAATTAGAAAATTATAGGGAAAACATACACTTATAAACAAAAATTCAATAGGATCAGTTTACTAAGTAGTGAAGGTGTAAAACAGTATATATTAACTCCAATAATTGCGTAAAACAAATTTTGATCCACTATTACATTAAAACAATGTAAGACCTAATATTAGAATAAAACAACATGAACTTCAATATTAAAGTAAAACAACATGAAATTCAATATTAGAGTAAAAAGACGTAATATAAAATATTAGAGTAAAAAGGCGTAAGATCCAATATTAAGGTAAAGCAACATAAAATCCAATATTAGAGTAACACATCATAACATCATAACATCCAACATGAGAGTAAAACAACATAATATCCTGAACTAGAGTAAAACAACATAGAATCTAATATTAGAGTAAAACAACATAATATTCAACACGAGTGCAAAACAACATAATATCCGATATTAGGGTAAAACAACAAAATCCAATATTAGAGTAAAATAACAAAACATCTAACATGAGAGTAAAACAACATAATATCCTGAATTAGAGTAAAACAACATAAAATCCAATATTAGAGTAAAACAACATAAGATTCAACATGAGAGTAAAACAACATAATATCCGATATTAGGGTAAAACAACGTAAGATTCAATATTAGAGCAAATCAACATAAGATCCAATATTAGAGAAAAAGGCGTAAGATACAATATTAGAGTAAAACAACATAACATCCAACATGAGAGTAAAACAACATAATATCCGGTATTAGGGTAAAACAACATAAGATCCAATATTAGAGAAAAAGGCGTAAGATCGTATATTAGAGTAAAACAACATAACATACAACATGAGAGTAAAACAACATAATATCCTGTATTAGAGTAAAACAACATAAAATCCAATATTATATTAAAACAACATAAGATCCAACATAAGATTAAAACAACATAATATCCGGTATTAGGGTAAAACAACATAAGATCCAATATTAGAGAAAAAGACGTAAGATCCAATATTAGAGTAAAACAACATAACATCCAACATGAGAGTAAAACAACATAACATCCAACATGAGAGTAAAACAACATAAAATCCAATATTAGATTAAAACAACATAAGATCTAACATGAGATTAAAACAACATAATATCCGGTATTAGGGTAAAACGACATGAGATCCAATATTATGCATGAAGGCCTGCTTATATCAGGACCTTCAACACTATCTTCTCTTTAATGTACAACAAAATAATATTCAATATAATATTAAAATAACATAAAATCTAATTTTAAATTCCAAAACAAGCAATTAAAAAAAGCAGTGACAACATAATGCCCAGATCTTGTCGGGGCATAATACCCTTAAAAGCAAGGTTGCCAGAAAGGTTGCCAAATTATTAATGAGATTAACTTTATCATTTTATTTATTGTCAACAAACAAAAAACTGATAATCTATCTAATAAATTGAATGTATTATCTAAAAATTAGATATATTTGGCACAAGGATAGGACATTCTAGTGGGGCATAGAATATGGGGCAAGGGAGGGTTTGGGGTATGAAACATGGGTGTGAATCTCTGTGATGAAGATATACTTTCTCTGAAGGGTGTGGTCACGTCAAAATTTGAGAGAGAGAGAGAGAGAGAGATAGAGAGAGAGAGAAGAAGAGGAGAGAGAGAGAGAAAGAGAGAGGAGAAGAGAGAGAGAGAGAGAGAGAGGAGAGAGAGAGAGAGAGAAAATGGGAATATATACGAGGAAGAAAAGGAGAAAGTAGTTACAAGGGAAGAAGATAGAGGGAGGGAGATAACCAAAGAGAGAAAGAAAGATAGAGAGAGAGAGAGAGAGAGAGGGAGAGAGAGAGAAGTTGGAGAAAGTAGACAAGAAAGGATATTTATCTATGCATTTATTTATGCATATTCATTTACTTATATATTATATATATATATGATATATATATATTATATATACATATAATATAACTATATATATATATTATAATATATATTATATATATATATAATATATTAATAAATAATTTATATATATTATACATAAATATATATAGATAATATATATATAATTATTAATATAATTAATATAAAATATATATAAATATATATATATATATATATATAATATATATATATATATATAATATATATATATATTGTATATATTATAAATATTATAATATATATAAATAATAATATATATATAATATATATATATATATAATATTATATATATATATATATTATATAATATATATATATATATAATATATACATATATATATATAATATATATAAATTAATATAATAATATTAAATATATATATATATATATATATATATAATAATATATATATATATATTATATATATATAATATAATATATATATA
Organism: Trachelipus rathkii; assembly: GCA_015478945.1. Lineage (NCBI taxonomy): Eukaryota > Metazoa > Arthropoda > Malacostraca > Isopoda > Trachelipodidae > Trachelipus > Trachelipus rathkii. Next base: position 41,192 of record JABUQX010044410.1, on the reverse strand, counting down.
CTATATATATATATTATTATATATATATATATATAATAATAGTAATATATATATACTATATAATATATATATATATAATTATTATATATATATATAGATAATATATTAATATATAATATATATATTATATAATATATATATATATAATATATATATTATATTATATATATATAATATATATATATATATATATATAATATAATAGTTATATTATTTATATATATATATATAAATTATAATATATATATATAATATATATATAAGATAATTTATATAAGATATAACTATATCATATATATATATATAATAATATATATACTTATAATATATATATATTATATATTAATATTATATATATATATATATATATATTATAATTTTAGTATATATATAGAATATATATATTATTATATATATATAAATATATATATATATTTATATAGTTATATTTATTTATTTATTTACTTATTTATAGATTATTATCAATAAATAAATTCAGATATATTTAAAAAATAAAAATAGTATATAAAAAAGTGTTAAAATTCTGAGATTAAAATGAAACGCAAAATTTTTAAAATATTTGAAAACTTTTATAATAAAATTAATAATAAAAATAAAAATAATACTAATCAAAACTAACTAATTTTATCATAGAAGCATACATAGACTAGGAGATAATAATAATAATAATAATAATAATAATAATAATAATAATAATAATAATAATAATAATAATAATAATAATAATAATAATAATAATAATAATAATAATAATAATAATTAATAATTACTAAATAAATAATAATTAAATAAAATAATAATAAAAATAATAATAATAATAATAATAATAATAATAATAATAATAATAATAATAATTTACTGTTTATTTTAACTTTTTATTTATTTTGCCTATTGTTATTTGTTATTTTTTATATTTATTTTATTAGTGATAGTTTATGCTTTTTAATAAATTATATTTTATTTATTTATTTATTTATTTATTATTTAAAATTGCTTTTTATTATTTATTTTATTATTTACTATATATTTTAATTTATTTTTATTATTATTTATTATATTTTTTACTCAATATATTATTATTACTAATTATTATTATTATTATTATAATTATATATGATTATTATTATATAATTACTATTATTATATACTCTAGTTGATTATTATTATTATTATTTTATACATGACGCCAATACATTATAATACATTAGTACTATATTTATTAATATTATTATTATTATATTATTATATTATTATAATATTTATTCTTATTATTATTATATTATTTATTATATAATTTTATTATTATTATTATTATTATTATTATTTTATTATCATCGTTATTATTATTATTTTATTATTATTATTATTATTATTATTATCATATTATTATTGATTATATTATATTATTATTATTATTATTATATATTATTATATTATTATATTATTATTATTATATTATTATATTAATTATTATTATTATTATTATTATTATACTACTATACACTACTACTACTACTACTAATTACTACTACTACTACACTACTACTACTACTATCTATTAATTATTATTATTATATTATTATTATTATTATATTATTATTATTATTAATTATTAATTATTAAATAAAAATCATACTCTTTTACTTGGCTTGCAGAACGAAGCATCCCCGATGTGTAGAGTAGTGGCTGGGGCACTTGAGAGGGATTTGAATGTGTAACAGGTACAGTGGCTGCACTTCCAGAGGAGCCACAACGTTCGCAAAATGAATTCTGTTGGAGCCGCTACAGAGTTACCTGCGAACCTTCAACGTCTGAAATATACCATATATATATATATATTATAATATATATATTAATATATATATATAATATATATTATATATATATATATTAACGTATACTCACACTCACTCATATTATATATATATATATATTATTATATATATTTATATTATATATTATATAAATATATATATATATATATATATAATATATAAATATATATTATATATATATATATAATATAATATATATTATATTATTACATATTAATATATATATGATATATATATATATATATATATATATTAATATATATATATTATATATAATATATATATATATAGAGAGAGAGAGATAGAGGAGAAGAGAAGACGATGAGATGAGAGAGAGAGAGAGGAGAGAGAGAGAGAGAGAGAAGAGAGAGAGAGAGAGAGAGAGAGAGAGAGAAGAGAGAGAGAGAGAGAGAAGACGAAGGAGAGAGAAGAGAGGAACGCAGATATGATGAAATACAGAAGACAAATCGAAGCACAGGGTTAGACACAGATTATAAATATATATATATATATATATTATATATTATAATATATATATATATATATATTATATATAATATATATAATATATATATATATATATATATGAGAGAGAGAGCCGAGAGAGACAGAACAGAGAGATAAAGAGACTCAGAGAGAGACATATAGAGAGAAACACGAAATAAAGAGAGTGAGACACAGAACAGAAAGACTCAGAGAGAAACACAGCAGAAAGACTAAAAGAGACATAGAGAGAGAGAGAGACCAAGAGAGAGAGAGAGAGACAGATAGAGAGATATAGAGATTGATACAAATTCAGAAAGAAAAAATGGAGAAATATAAAAATGTAAATTTGGAAAAAAAGTCAAAAAAAATATTTTAAATTTTTTTCTAAAAATCTTTCGAAATATAAAGATAATATCTCAAATTGAAATGTGGTTTAATTTGTCTCTCTTTCTCCTTCTCTTTCTTCTTTATCTACTTTATCTATTCTCTTCTTTATCTACTTCATCTATTCCTTATCTATTCATCGAATTTTTTGGAATATTTTATAAATTTGCAATTGTTCTTGCCTTATTTTTCTTTCCAGCTTTTCTCTATTCTTTTTCTCCAACGTGTTATTTATCTAATTATTTTTCTTCCCATTTTCTTTTTTTTCTTTCTCTATCTTTCTATCTACCTATCTATCTATATATTTATTTATCTATTTATCTATACATCTATCAATCTACCTATGTATTTGTTTTTTTATCTATCTATCTATCTATCTATCTATCAATCTATCTATCTATCTATCTATCTATCTATCTATCTATCTATCTATCTATCTATATATCTATCTATCTACCTATCTACCTCCTTATTATTAGAAAATGATTCACTAGGCTAATATTATTTTTTAAATAAAAAACGAATATTATTTCTAGTTATAGTGACATTGAATTTTAGTTATTGCCTGATTCAATAATAATAATAATAATAATAATAATAATAATAATAATAATAATAATAATAATAATAATAATAATAATAATAATAATAATAATATGTACTAATACTTATATACATAAATAATGATTCTCAAATCTATATAATATTTCCATAGGGATCGATCATAGGACCTTCGAAATTGTAATTGTAAATGAGCACAATTTGTGCCCGTAATCAGCGATAGAGCCTGGCCGGCTAACAGTATCTGCCTTAAGCCCGCATCAACTCAAGGACCTTTCTCGATATAGTATATATATATATAATATATATATATTATATATGATCATAAATAATAAATAATATATATATTATATATATATATATATATATATATATATATATATATATATATATATATATATATATATAATATATAATATATAATAAATTCTGGAAAGATTTTTCATAAAGTAATAGAATATGCTTGTTCTACAGTGTTATGAAGGTTTTTATTTATTTGAGGTCGGTTTGATTAATATTAATTTTGTTAATGTGAAACTGACCTCGACTAGGTCAGGTCAAGATTGGTTTCTTTGTTTTTTTTTCTTTTTTGTACACTTCTGGAAAATGTTTTTATCTGATATTTTTCCCATTAGAAATTTCCAGGAAGTTATTTTAAATTGTATTGAAAATGAGATAGATAGATAGATAGATAGATAGATAGATAGATAGATAGATAGATAGATAGATAGATAATAGATAGATAGATAGATAGATAGAGAGATAGATAGATAGATAGATAGATAGATAGATAGATAGATAGATAGATAGATAGATAGATAGATAGATAGATAGATAGATAGTCTATTTTTTAGTTTTTAATTCTTTATTTCGTATGATAAGTGCATTAAAAATATATTATATTCAAATAAAATATATTACATAATGTAATACTATATTGTATAATTAAACATAGTTAACTCAAGATCATATCCCCCAATGTTACCTTAAGCCTTATGGGATCCTCTCTATCTTGTACAAATTTTATTCTCGCTTTGAAAGGCACACAAATCATTATCAAATAAATTAATATCTCTATATTTAGCTACAAATATTTTTTCAATATCCTTAACTAAATTACACCTTTTCAATATTAAATTTTTATATACAAAGTTACATGGCTTTCTAAATAATGTAACAAATAAAGTGCATAATTTTAAATAGTTTAAATAATGATCGAACATGAGCCATTCCAATGAATTACAAATTAAATGATTACTACTCCTACTCGAAATTCCACAAACTTTTTTTTATAGCATTGTGAAAACTAACTTCAATCAGTCTGTAAACCTGACTAATATTATATTTATTCGTCCATAAATTAGCTCCATAGAATGGCATACAGAATGATTTCAACAAGAAGAGAACAATATCCAATCTTACGGAACCAAATCTTCTTAAAATAACATTAAATTTTAATAGAAATTTATCCTTAGCTCGTTTAACTAGATTTTTTTCTTCTCCATTTTTTATTTAAAACATAACCAAGATATTTAGTTTCCATAGAACATTTTAGAAGACCCTGAGAAACCCTTATTTCAAATAATACATCTTTTAGTTTATCTATTACAAAACCTAATTGCCGTACTTTTATGTACATTTAATTTCAAGCATAATCTCTTAATTACATTTTCTGTTATATCTAAGAGCTTTTGTAGTCCTTCTATTGAGGGAGCCAACAAAACCAGATCATCTGCGTACATAACAACATTAGACATGCTCATACCTAATCTAGCACCAATTTTACTATTTACTAATTCTTTAATAAGTTCGTCTAAATATATATGATATATAATATATATAATATATATATAATATATATAAATATAATATATATATATTTATATTATATCAGGAAATATTATATTAAGTTTTTTAAATAGATAGATAAGATAGATTAGATAGATAGATAGATATAGATAGATAGATAGATAGATAGATAGATAGATAGATAGATAGAGATTGAGGCTATAGATAGATAGATAGATAGATAGATAGATAGATAGATAGATAGATAGATAGATAGATAGATAGATAGATAGATAGATAGATAGATAGATAGATGGAGGCTAAAGATAGATAGATAGATAGATAGATAGATAGATAAATAGATAAATAGATAGATAGATAATCGGTTGGTAGCTAAAGACAGATAGATAGATAGATAGATAGATAGATAGATAGATAGATAGATAGATAGATAGATAGATAGATAGATAGATAAAAAAGAAGAGAAAAACCCTCGGAGAATTCATACACGCAAATACTATTGCGTAAATTTTTTAAAAAAACACACAAAAAAAACCGGTTTTTAAATCTATAATTTAATAATACTAAGCCAAGTATTTTTTTTTAACGCATGCTAATACTGCTCGAAATCAAGTCTGAGTATTTGGTAACGGCCTCATTCAATTTCTGTCACATTCTAAAAAACCCTCACCCCCTAACCCCATATTTTCCCGTCCAATACTAACCAAACCCTGCCCCTCCTACCTCGATACCCCTACAATATTTAATAATATTTTACGGGCATTTATATGCCAAATAAGAGGATTTTATGTTTGGTCACCAAATATATACATATATATAAATATATATATATATATATATATATATATATATATATATATATATATATATATATATATATATATATATATATATATATATATATATATATATATATATTTATATTATATAAAATTATATTTTTATAATATATATATTATAATATATATATATATATATATATAATATATAATATAATATTATATATATATATATTATATATATATATATATTATATATATAATATATATATAGCATTAAATATATATACATATATATATATATATATTAATGATATATATATATATATATAATTAATTATATATAAATATAATACATATATATAAATATATATAATATTATATATATATATATATATATATGCTTTCGATCGCAACAAAGCTCTGGTTTCATACCCAGAGGAGACTTTTCCTTTATTATCTCTTACGGTCTTAAATTACTAACAACTACATATTGCTAATAGAAAAATATAGAAACAAGGAAAGGCATGCTGATAAAATTATTATTGTTATTATTATTATTATTATTATTATTATTATTATTATTATTATTATTATTATTATTATTATTATTATTATTATTATTATTATTATTATTATTATTATTTATTATTATTATTATTATTCATTTTATATTTTTTTATTATTATTATTATTATTATTATATTATTATATATTATATATTATTATTATTATTATTATTATTATTATTATTATTATTATTATTATTCTTAAAGCCTCGGTAGCTACAGTAAAAATCATTCAAATTCAAAGTAATACATAACTAAATGAGTGCAACTAATTAAAAATACATAATTGCACACTTGTATGCAACACAGCACACACATATATATAATATATATATATATATATATATATATATATATATATATATATATATATATATGGCATATAATACTAATATTATATATTATATAACAGCTACATACACACGCGCACATACATTTATTAATGATGGTTATTAGCCCTTCAAACTTTAAACTAATTAACATCTGTTAAAAATATCTGTGGTCTTTTGAATTAACATAAGTGTTAAGTAAAAAGTTTAGTGTTGGTATATATATATATATATATTATATATATTATATTATATTTATATATATATATATATTATATATATATATATATATATATATATATATATATATATATATATATATATATATATATTATATATATATATTATAGTATATAATTATATATATATATATATATATTATATATATATATATATATATATATAAAAATTATATAATATTATATATATATATATATATATATATACTGTATATATATCCAAATAGAAAGATCTTTAAATATATACAAACGCCCTTATGACTATGAATCTGTCTACAAAAAACCTCCAAATTTCACTACTTAAGAAATTATACAAATATGTATATAATTATTGTATTCATTTATACATATATATACACGAGTATGCTTTAGGTGTATATCTGGAAGGAAGTGTATGAGAGGTATAGGCGTCACAAATCTAGGCGTGGCTCTCGAGAAGGGAGAGGAATTGTTGGTTTCTTGAAAATCCTTTAAAAGAAAAAGTTTTTTTTTTTTCATTTTTTTGGAAATTATTTTTTAATTTCAATTCCATGTTTTGGGATTTTGAAATCAGTTTTTATATTATTTTTATTATTATTATTATTATTATTATTATTATTATTATTATTATTATTATTATTATTATTATTATTATTATTATTATTATTATTATTATTATTATTATTAATTTTCTTCTTCTTCTCTTCTTCTTCTTCTTTTATTATTATTATTATTATTATTATTATTATTATTATTATTATTATTATTATTATTATTATTATTATTATTATTATTATAATATTGTTATTATTATTATTATTATTATTATTATTATTATTATTATCACACTCGAGGACCGTCGAATCATATATGTGATTATTATTATTATTATTATTATTATTATTATTATTATTATTATTATTATTATTATTATTATTATTATTATTATTATTATTATTATTATTATTATTATTATTATTATTATTATTATTATTTTTTTATTATTATTATTATTATTATTATTTATTATATTATTTATTATTATTATTATTATGATTATTATATATTATTATTATTATTATTATTATTTTATTATTATTATTATATTATTATTTATTATTAATTATTATTATTATCATTTCATATTATTATTATTATTATTATTATAATTATTTATTATTATTTATATATTATTATTATTATTTATGATTAATATTATTATTATTATTAATTATTATTATTATTATTATTATTATTATTTTTAATTATTATTATTATTATTAAACAATTTACTTTTATTTTCATTTGCATATGATTATTATTATTACTTCTTTTTTTTATGTATATTCAAAATTGGAAATTTTAATTTTCATTATTTTTTAATATTCAAATTTTAATTAACATTTAAAAATATTTTATGGGTATATATTTAATATATTTTTATTTATTTTTTATTAATAGAAAAGTGATTTCTGAAGTTTATATATTATAAGGGACGGATTGAATTGTTTTTTGTCTATATTTGAGTTGGCTATAAAAATTAATATTATTCTATAAAAATATTTATTATTTATTATTTTTTAATTTTCGTATAGTAGATGACAAAAAAATCCAAGCAATTCTCCCCTTATATATATATATATATATATATATATATATATATATAAATATATATTATTTACTATAATATATATAATATAT